>CM033466.1:8509673-8806119 GCA_019425755.1 Amaranthus cruentus
TAAAGCATAAGTTCATAAAGCATACATGAAACTTAAAATAATATTTCACATAATAAACTCATATGCATCTACCTTATCATATTAACAAAATTTTCCATATTTATAACTTTTCTAGAGTGACTTAAAAGTATTATTAATTTTTACGAAAATATCACTAAACTTGATATAACTTTAATATAACCATGTAAAGCTTAAATATCTAAAACAAAAAAAATCATGTTAATCATGCTTTTCAAATCATCAAGTAAACATGACTAAATATCACATAATGAGAGAGTTAAGAAAATGTGTACCATTTTTCTCCAAAGGTGCTACTAAACCAAACAAGAAAGTAAGAATAGGAAAATGAGAACTCAAAGGAATGAGCTCCAAAAGAGAAGGTCTTCAAGTCTCCAAGCTTTTCAAAGAAGTAGTTCTTCAATTACCCAAAAGAGATGATATCTAAGCTCCAAAATGATAATACTTGACTTTTCAAAAGTTGATGACTATTGGATTAAGAAGTGATAAGATCAAGCTCCATCTTCATTTGATTCTGCAACTAATAAAAAGGGTATAAAGTTAGTAAGATGTTAATGAAGTGAAGATATAAGAAAAAATGGTAGAAAGATTTGATGAAGGGGTGCAAGTGATCTTATGGATAAGGGGGGGTATTTATAATGGGTGTGGACAACTTTGTAGTTCTTAGATTGCATGAACAAGAGTGTTATGAGTATGGAAGAAGACTAACTTGTGTAAGAGATTTAGAGTGTGTAAGTGAATTTGTAAGAGTTGGAGTGTAGGAGAAAGTTAACTTGTATAAGAAAATGCTTGTGTAAGTGATAAAAATCATGAGTTTGAAAATCATGAGTTTGATAGAAATAATTTTTGGTTCATCATTTTTTTGTTCTAGTTTATCCAAGTGAATATATTTTAGAATAATGGGTAAGTTTGGTTAAAGTTTGATTATGAAAATATGATAGTTTATTTAGAAAGTTTTGTTAAAAACTATACTTAAAATTAATAATAAAAAATATGATAAATTTTTAGGTATAAGATAATTAAATTAAAGTTGTAAGGTTAAAATAATAAGTGGTAAAGTTAGTTTAAAGAATTGAAATTAAAACGTAACGTTTTAACAAAACCGTAAATAAAATATTAAAATTTTACTTTTCTTAGTATAAAATAATAAAAATAATATTTTAGTGCTTCTAAAGAAATTTAAGAAAACATTCTTCTTTTTTTTTTTATATAAGTTTAATATTTGGAAGAAATTACAAAAATCAGAAAAAGATTTAGGATTAAAGGTGATTTGAATTAGATAACCAAAGGATTAGGAATTCGAATCGAAAATTCGGAATAATTAATTGGAAGATTAAGATTACGAAATTTGAGCCTGTTACACTAACATGCTAGAAGAGTTTTGAAGAGTCATCTCCCAATTATAAGTGTCTTCTGACAACCATTCAAAGTAACTCCAAGCATATTCAGGTGTTAGCCATTGAAACTCGTAATTGTTCATAGACTCTACTATTTCCCTAGTTTCAATATTTAAACCATTATACACACACTGACACATATCTCATTGTTCAATCCCATGATTGGGACCAAAAAAATCACCAATCATATGTAAATACCACCAAAATTTTTATGTTCAAATTGAGGAAGATAAAAACTTGCCATATCACAAAGAAGACCACATGATTGAATGAAAATAAAGCAAAATTATTGAACTAAATTATTAAAAAAAAAAAAACAATTAACTAAACTAAACTAAATTAACCGATGCCTCCCCGACAACGACGCCAAAAACTTGTTAGGGTTTTATTTTAATACCGCAAGTGTACGGGTGTCGTAGCACAATTACGGGTCGAATCACAGGGAGGCAAGATTAACACAAGAGTCGTTCAATTAATCACTTTGGGAACAGAAAATTTGTTGGTTGTTACTGTGAACTATGTGAAAATGCTTAAGAAATATGATCATATCAAGATAATAAAAAGGACTAGGACATAGGAATTCCCCACTTATAGCATGCGATTATTTCGATAAGAACTGCAATTGATTCCGTTGAATTGATTCACCAATCTAATTTTATCACCCCTTTTCGGGATGGTAACCAAATTAAATCAAATTAAATGAATTCTCTCAATCTCAACTTTCGTATTTTGATCGATTAACATCACAAGAAAACATACTACTCAATCTCAACTTTCGTGATTTTGACTAAGAAGCCATATTAACTTGTTTTATCATCCAAGACTAATAATATTCCCATCCCTCAACTTTCGTGATTTTGGTATTTAGAGAAATTAAAAGACTTTAACTTGAATGATCATACAAAACAATTTAATCGAATCAATTCAACATCACAATCACCAATCCTCATCTAGCAATCACATACATATTATGGTTCAAATCCAATGTCCTAGCATACAAAACTACTCACTAATCATAGTTATAGAGATTTCTAGGACAAATAAACTATCATGAATTACAAAATAAGACATAATTTAAAAACTTGAGTATAAAAGAAATACCTTGACAATGGAGATGAAGAAGGAAAAGTAAATTGCTAATGAAATCTAAGATTACAATATTGAAATTCTTAAAGGAAAGCTTAAAGATAAATATATGGAATACAAAGGAACTCTAAATTTTTGAAGAAAAGAAATCTGCCTTAGAACTAAATTAGGGTAACCTCCATTTAAATAGTGGTTCTAAAAATTAGGAGAAAAGACCGTTTAAATTCCATCAGACGAAAAGCAACGAGTCGCCACTTTGGAGCGGCGAACTTTGAATGGCCGTCATTTGATTCGCGGTTGTCGGATATGGACATATAATATACCGTTGGAAAGCTCTTGAAGTCTACTTTCCAATGCCGCAAACTTTGTTCTCTCTATCAAAAGTTATGGCCAAAAGAGTGAGCATGTATCAAATTTCACCTCAAAACTTTTGTCTTTTAAGCACTTTTCTACTCTTTTCTCTTTTGCCCATCTTCATTGTACAACATCTTCAAGCGAGCAACAATCTCTTCACTTATTTAAGGGGTCTTAGGCTATTCCTCCAGGCCTTCACCCTCTTATCAACCCCATGGCCTAGCAAAAGTTTCAATTCCGCCTCGTATATCATAGGACTATAAAATTAAACACATGAGACAAAGTTGTAACAATTTACAACTATAATCCCGAAATATCTCTAAAACTTCATGTAAGGAGTGTAAAGATAACACGGATAAGCGCAAATAATTGCACTTAACATTTTGTATATTTTGGAATATTTTCTGATTTTTGAATTGAATTGATTTTACTCTGTATATTGACGTATACGCACTAATTTCTCATATTCATTAGAATAAGAATGGTATTAAATGGAGAAGAAGAATGTAACTGAGAGAAAGAATAATTTTTAATGAAGTAGAAGAAGGTAAACTGGTTTTAATGGAGGAAATGTCATGTGAAGAAGAAGATGCTTGGATGAAAAAGAAGGTCAACAAATGACCTGCTGTAGCCGGTTGTTTTACCTGCTTGGATGCCATTGAAGACAACTATCAATAGATGGGATTATTCATGGTTAATCAATACTTGGGATTATTGTAGGGAAATCAGAAAAAGATTGGATTATTCTGAGCAATTTTCCTTTATAATAATATAGATAATAATAATAATAATAATAATAATAATAATAATAATAATAATAATAATAATAATAATAATAATAATAATAATAATATAAAAGAGGTATATAAAAGTCTACACAACTAGCAAGAAAAGGTACAATGGGGAAAGCTGGTGTGGTCCAGAACTGCACTTCCAAAAGCAAGATTCATCCTTTGGCTCGCTTTCCTCAACAAACTAAAAACTAAAGATCGGCTCCATAAGATAGGTGTAACCCCAGATGATATGTGTCCCCTCTGTGGTGATCATAGTGAATTAGTTAATCTAATCTGTTTTGCATTCAATAAAAAATGTCTCGATGCCACTATGGCATGGCTTGGCTCAAATGTCATCATTTCCTCTCTTTGCAAATTAGCGTCGAAGAAATGGAGAGTTCCAGTGGCATGAAAGAAAAAAATGTGTACAGCACAAAGCTGCCCAGTTTATCACATATGGAAATGTCGCAATGAAGCCATATGGCTTGCTAAAGGGAATTCCATCGAGACTGTCATAAAGAACATCAAGCTAGAAGTTAAGGCTCGATCCTCTCTTATCATGTATAGCTTTTTATTTTGAGGGTCTTATCTTGACTCTTTTTTTAATTTTTGAGGGCTGAGGCCCTCCCTCTGTCTCTTGCACATGAAGAGTGCGGATTGGAAACCCTTCCTAGAAGGGGTGCCTCTCTGGCAATCTATTGCAACTCAAAGTCAGAGGAGGTAGCCTGGACCTCTGTCCTGTTTATGATTTATGATCGATTAATGAAATCTTTTCTTCTTCCAAAATAATAATAATAATAATAATAATAATAATAATAATAATAATAATAATAATAATAATAATATAAAAGAGGTATATAAAAGTCTACACAACTAGCAAGAAAAGGTACAATGGGGAAAGCTGGTGTGGTCCAGAACTGCACTTCCAAAAGCAAGATTCATCCTTTGGCTCGCTTTCCTCAACAAACTAAAAACTAAAGATCGGCTCCATAAGATAGGTGTAACCCCAGATGATATGTGTCCCCTCTGTGGTGATCATAGTGAATCAGTTAATCTAATCTGTTTTGCATTCAATAAAAAATGTCTCGATGCCACTATGGCATGGCTTGGCTCAAATGTCATCATTTCCTCTCTTTGCAAATTAGCGTCGAAGAAATGGAGAGTTCCAGTGGCATGAAAGAAAACAATGTGTACAGCACAAAGCTGCCCAGTTTATCACATATGGAAATGTCGCAATGAAGCCATATGGCTTGCTAAAGGGAATTCCATCGAGACTGTCATAAAGAACATCAAGCTAGAAGTTAAGGCTCGATCCTCTCTTATCATGTATAGCTTTTTATTTTGAGGGTCTTATCTTGACTCTTTTTTTAATTTTTGAGGGCTGAGGCCCTCCCTCTGTCTCTTGCACATGAAGAGTGCGGATTGGAAACCCTTCCTAGAAGGGGTGCCTCTCTGGCAATCTATTGCAACTCAAAGTCAGAGGAGGTAGCCTGGACCTCTGTCCTGTTTATGATTTATGATCGATTAATGAAATCTTTTCTTCTTCCAAAATAATAATAATAATAATAATAATAATAATAATAATAATAATAATAATAATAATAATAATAATAATGTGCATGAAAGCACTTGTAAATTGGATGGGTGTAAATTGGAACATTGGGAACATGAAAGACATATTTCGAAAACGTCATTTACCCAAGGTAAAATCGCGACTCATAGCTGAAATCTTATGCAACCTTGTATATGCTAGCTGGAAGGTTAGAAATGATGCAGTATGGCAGAAGAAGGTAATGACGACATTAGGGAGGGTAGTAGACACCATCAAAGCTGATTCCAAAATCAGATTCACTTTTCTATCTCCAAATGGGGCCACTGCTTTTTGGTTGAGGAAACCTGTAGTCGAGCATTTTTGCTTGTTGGTTTATTTGTTGCTTTGTTTGTCCTTTTGTCGTGATTATTTAAGCCAAATTCTTGTATAATCGTGTATGGCTTTTTTGAGATATCCCAGCTTCTTCCGCGTACATTTCTCCCGCGCACATGAAGAGTAAGGTGGAGAAACTCTTTCTAGAAGGTGGACCCCACTGTCACACTAATGCAATTAACAGGGAGAATTCTGGATATCTGGGTTTATACACTATCGGTAAAGTTTTTGTTTTGTATTAATAGAAAATCTGTCACAAAAAAATTAATAATAATAATAATGATAATATATAATAATAATAATAATAATAATAATAATAATAATGATAATAATAATAATAATAATATAATTAAACATAAAATTCAGCATTGAAAACTCTAGAGGAATGATAATTGAGAAAATAAAGTTGTTAAAAGAAAAACCCTTTCACATAAAACTAAAAGCAAAAAAGAAAATAATATTTAAACTCTAGAGTAAATGATAATTAAATAAATAAGAAAACAACTTGTAATTAAAAAATATAATTTAAATGATATGTGGCAAATAATTATGTATATTGTATATTTCTAATTAATTAACTCTCATGTTTATCTTTAGGATTCACATGGTTTACTCATGAGCAGAGTGGTTGATTTCCTTATTGATCTGATTTTTGATGTTATCCCTATGTCCAACACTATGTATTGTTTTACCCTAATTGAGTTAACCAAATTTAAAAAGTAGTGGGATGAGTTATTAGAAAAAAAAAAGGGGGATTTTATTCGTCCTGATCTGTTGCCTTGGGTAGCCCCGTTTTATTTGTTATAAAAAAAATGATGGTACAATGAGGTTGTGCTTGACTATAGGGACATTAATAAGATTACCATCAAGAACCATAACCCTTTGTCTAGAATAGATGATCTTTTGGATTAGTTACAAACTAGGTACTCAAGAGTTCTCTAAGATTTATTTGAGGTCTAGGTATTATCAGTTAAGGATAGTCGAGGAGGATATTCCTATAACTGCTAACTAGACGGATTTATGAGTTTCGGTGATGTCATTTGGGGTAACAAATATGCCAACAACGTTTATGGATTTGATGCAGAGATACGTTCGTTCTTATTTGGATAAGTTTATAGCTTTTATGAAATTTGGGTATATTTGAGAAACATAGAGCACCATGTGGAACATTTGAGGATTATTCTAAAACTTTTGAGAAAAAATAATATATATACTTAGGGAATTTATTAAGGTTGAGTCTTAGCTTGAGGAACTAGTTATTCTAAGTTATGTTATGTCTAAAGATGGAAGTTCTGTGGATCCGGAGAAAATTAAGACGATAACAAATTGTCGATTCCGAGTAGTGTAACTAAAGTTCATAGCGTTTTGGGTTTTGCGGTTAGTATAGAAAATATGTTGATAATTTCTTTAAGGTTGCCCGTCCCATGTTTGAGTTGTTGAAGAAAAGGATGTGATTTTAATATAGTGAGAAGTAAACGATTGCTTTTAAGGAATTAAAAAAAAAAAAAGAAGAAGAGATTCACTACCGCTCATAGTGCATTATTGTAGCAAACTATTTATGGTCTATTGTGATGCTTCATTTAAAGGTTTAGGTTGTGTACTTATGCAAGAAGTAAATTTCATAACTTATTTATTGAGGCAGTTGAGGCCACATGAGGTGAATTACCTATACACGATATTGAACTTGTAGTAATCCATGCTCTAAAATTTTGAAGACATTCTTTTTATGGGTTACCGTGTAAGATCTACAATGATCATCAAAATTTGAGGTATATCTTCAACCAGAAGAAATTTAATATGCACCAAAGGCTATGACTTGAGGTTATTAGAATTATGTCTTGAAATTTTATACCACCCTAAGAAGGTGATAACAAGTTGGCTTATGTTTTAAGGAGGAGACCGAGATTGTTGAATCTCTATCTTACGAGTTTACCCTAAAATGAAGAGTTTGGGATTAGAGATTTGTAGCCAATATGAGGTTAGATGATATTTGAGAACAATGACCATACAAATAAACTTTGTTTAATCATATCAACGAGGCACAACTTGAGGATCAAGAGATTATTGAGTTAGTCCTTAGAGATGAGGAAAATGATACTAATGCTTTTGAGATAAGAAAAAGAGGAAAAGTTGAGTCTGAGAGTTATTGGATCTTTTGAAATGTTGAGAAGAGTCAGATAAGTTAATTATGATTGCCTTTACCTTTGAGTTCGGTAAAAATTCATAATGTGTCCATGTTTCACAGTTGAGGAAGTATATTCATGATCCATCAAATGTGCTAACCCCTCAACCCCTTCAGATCAATGAGTCCTTAGCATATGAGAACAGACTTATCAGGATTTTGGATACTTGAGTCAAAGAATTGAGGAACTCTAAGATTTTGTTAGTCAAGGTTTTCTGGTCAAAACATAGAGTCAAGGAAGATACTTAGGAAAAGGAAGCAGACTTGAGAAAGCGATACCCTAACCGTTTTGGTAAGTTCTAGTTTCGAGACGAAACTATTTTAAGGGGGAAAGAGTTGTAACAGACTCAAAAATCTCAATATTAATCTTTTATTTTTACAATATTTTATTTTATTACGAAAAGTAAGGTTTTATTATTAAATTTACGATTTTGTAAAATGTTTTGTTTTGTTTTTTTTCTTTAAACAAACTTATCAATTTAACCTTAAAATTTAAATTTAATTATTTTATATTTAAAAAAGAGCCATATTTTTTTTATTTCATTACTTACAAAATTTAACCTTCTACACTTCATCTCTTATACATCTACTTACACACTCTAACTCTTACAAGTTTTACTTCTACTCTCCAACTCTTACACATACACTTACACACTCCAAACCATTTACACAAGTTAACCTTCTTCCATACTCCTAACTTTCTTATTAATACAATTTACTACAAAAATCATCCCCTTGGACATAAGAACAATTTCACCTTCATTATCAAATCTTTCTAACATTCTTCTTATATCTTCTCTTCACTAAAATCTTACAAACTTAATACATTTATTATTAGTTAAAGAAATTCAAGAAGATGGAGTTTAGAACACTCTTTATTTAGTTAAGTCATCATGGGAGCTTGGATTAATTATCTTTGGAGCATTATTATCTATTTTGGAGGGTCTTATATCTTATTATTTTCCTAATTAGTACTTAATACTAATCCTTGGTGTTAGTATGGTATAACTTCTTACCCTACTCTTTATGTGGAATTTCACTTTATATTTACATTATAATATACAAAGTATGAAATATGTTGATTATGTTTAAGTAAGAAATTAGTTTGATGAAATTATAATTAATTAAATTTCTAAAAGTATTTTGTATGTTAATTTAGTAATCTTTAAAAAGTTTAGGAAGTTGGGTGAAAAATTATTTTTTTTTTTAAGGCCCAAAAATATTCATAGGCCATTTGACCATTATCATATTAAAAATAAAGAGTTTGATTTTTTTTAAAAAAAAATTTTTACAAGCTATATTTGTGACAATTTTAAAACACAATATAAAAAGTTAGTTTTGAGAAGTTCTTATAAGTTATTAAATATTAAAGTGATTTTCTTGAATATATGAGCTTTCATAATAAAAAGAAACTTTGTGGCATTTAATTACTATGTAGTACAAAATATTTTATTTGCGAATTATTTAACCAAAATTTATATAAAAAGATGTAAAAGTAATTTTTTAATTAGTAAACTTGCCTCTTAAACTATGTGTGAAATATTGATTTTTGTGAATAGTTTTATTTGTCTTATAACTAGAATGTTGATTTTGCGAATATAATAAAGTTTACTTGTTTTTCCAAACTTGAAATGATTATTTTTGGTGAACTTGTTGAATTTTGTAAACTTATCCAATGGATGTCATTTTAACTTGAATTTTTAATTAGAATATTTGATTTGGTGAAAAGAATAAATGTTTATTTGTTTTAAAGTTGAAAATGTTGATTTTGAGAACTTATTTCAAGAGCAATAGATTTTAGTAGCTACTTGTGGAAAATACTAATTTGGAGACTATTAATAAAATATTAAATTAATTAATTTATTAGTGTGAATTTAGTGAGCTGTTAAAATAAAGTTATAAATAAAATATAATGTGTAAAAAATTAAGTTATGAGCATATAAAGACATAAAGCTAATTAAACAATATGATCAAGAATTATATCAAATAAATAAATAAAGTTACCACCTAGGTTGGTTAAAGTCAAATTTCAAAGTCAACTTGTAGTAATAAAAAAATGTGATGCACTTGTGTGAATGAGTATTAATTGAATGACTCTGATAGTAAGGTAATGTCGAACCATGGACCGGCATGTAAAATCCCGGCGTCCGTGTTGGTCGGCACGTAAAATGCGGTGTAAGACAGGGGGTTCGCTACCTATCCTGTGGAGCTCGAGCATAAACATTGTATTGGAGGGGTGACGACTCCCACCATAGTTAGGGTTTAGGGCTACGGTCCTCACCTAACCAGACCCTTACATATATCAGGTGTCATATTGTTGTGCTTGTTGATTAGTGATGAACTTGATTAGTGTTTATCCTATGAATCATGGTACGGTTATGAGTATTAACCAAATGAACTTACTTGAGTGTCAAGATTACCAAATTGTATAAGTGGCGAACGCATTCCAGCGATTGAAATGGTATCTTAATCACTTAAAAGTATGGAACAGTAAAAAAATATAATAAAAGTATACAGTGGTGTCAATTAATTTGAAGTTCACACTTAAATTATTATTTTGTAAAGGGAAAAGTGTCAAAACATACCTAATAAATTTTTTTTCAAAAGTATTAATAAAAATATTTTCAAAAATCCTAACAAAATTTTTCTTTCAAAAGGTACCAATACGGGTTAGTTTCCGTTACTTTTGTCATCTTTAAAACATCATCCCATCATCCATAAACAAGTTCACACATCACCCAATACAAACACAACATAAGAACATCATCCAACACAAATCTAGAGTACCAAGTAACTGTTGGTGTTAAATTGACCGTTTATTAAAAAAAAAATTATTAGGTACTTTTTGACACTTTTTCATTATTATTATTATTATTATTATTATTATTATTATTATTATTATTATTATTGTATTTGTATTTTTTTAGGATAATTTTTTGTTTTGTATTGGATAATTATGTTGTGGTCTTGGTACTTTTTTGAAAAGAAAATTTTTATTAGGTACTTTTTGAAAAGAAAATTTTTTATTAGGTACTTTTTTGAAAAAAAAAACTTTATTAGGTATTTTTTGACACTTTTCCCTTTTGTAAATGTAGTGAATAATTTTCATATTTTGAGTTGGATAGGATGTTATGCTTCACGTACCGAGTTCAATCTATGTCATCCGTATCATGGATGGCAGCATTTTGCAGGATTTAGTTTCAGATTCCGATCCAGCCACGGCAATTATTATTTATCGAGAACTTAGCTGCTTTTTGTGTCTTTATTTATGACTTGATGTTGATGTAATTTTACTTTTTTAAATTTTTAGCAAACGATGTTTCTTATCGGATGATTTTTTGTATAAACATTATTATTAAATATTATGTATCGAGATTGCGCATCTGTTACAAACATATTCTGGGGCTTCAACCATCAGCTTAAGCTTTTGGTTGAGTTGGTTCCTTGACATTTATTTCTTAATGAATAATAATAGTACGAAGAAAGTCAATTTTAAGGCCTCTAAATTTTAAAATACACTTTTTTAAGAAAAAAATGTTTTGGGCAACTTTCATTTTTAGTAAATTAAATGACTAAACTATTAAGTATACCTTATTTACAATACAAAAATAATCATCATCATACACTCTACTAAAACAATAAAAGAATTTAAGAAAAAAATGTTTTGGGTAACTTTCATTTTTAGTAAATTAAATGACTAAACTATTAACTATAACTTATTTACAATCATACAATCTAATAAAAAGAATGTAAAATTCCATATGTCATGCTTAGAGTGATTTGCCATAAGGAATGATTCTTACCAAAATTAACATCAACTTATTCCTTGATATGAGTAGTATATCACAATAAAATATATTTTTTAAAATTTTCTTAAAATATGTTATTTTTGAATTTAAAAGTTACATAAGATTTTAATTAGTTTCTTTGAACATATATTTGCTTTTTTTATGTTGAAGTATTTTAACTAATAAAGTTAAAGTTTCATTGTCAAGAAACAAAAAATTAGGGCTGGCAAAAGTTGACCCGACCTGCTAACCCCACCTGAACCTAACCCGAAATAAGTGGGTTTGGGTTTAGACTTTTGACCCAATTAATTAAATGGGTCGACCCGACCTGATCCGTTTATTAAATGGGTTAGGTTCAGGTCAAAATTTTAAACCTGAAAAGAACCTGTATAACCCATTTAATTAAATGCTGTAATTTCGAGTTAAATCAATAAGTATAAGCTAAACTTAGTTAATTTAATATTTTCTTATTTTTCATAGTAAATACAAAATAAACAACAAAAAAACATTAAATTAAAATTAAAGCCTAAAAAAATTAGATTTAAACAACGTTAAAAACCTTAAAACGAAAACAAAAAAAATTATAAACGGGTTAAGTGGGTCAAAATCAGGTCAACCTGATTTGTTCCAGGTCGGGTCAAGGTTGTGATTTTTGACCCAATTAACTAAATGGGTTGGGTCTGGGTCAAGGGTTTTCTGACCTGTTTATATATGACCCGAACCCAAACCCGACCCAACCTGATCTGTTTGACACGCCTACAAAAAATACATGATAATCTAAAATTATTTTAAGAATAATAAAGAATGATTATGATATATTGTTAGAAGATTATTCAAATTTGCCTTAAAAAGTACGAGAACTTTAATCAATATTTATTTTAACAATCTAATTTTATTTCATTTAAGGCACTATATATTCTAAAATCACCTATCTATTTTATAAGAAATATATTATAATTTTATACTGGTAATATGTAGTTTCATCTCTATTAAAAATTTATAATTATGTATACATTTATATTCATAATTTCGTGCATTGCACGAGTTTCTATACTAGTACAAAAATAATCATCATCATACACTCTACTAAAACAATAAAAGAATATGACATATGTCACTTTTATATATCATGTTTTCCCTCCTAAATTTTAAGTAAATAAATATGGAAACTTTGAGTTTTAATTAAACTTTATTTCTTAATGAATAATAATAGTATGAAGAAAGTCAATTTTAAGACCTTTAATTTTTAAAATACACTTTTTTAAGAAAAAAATATTTTGGGTAACTTTCATTTTTAGAAAATCTATTAACTATACCTTATTTACGATGCAAAAATAATTAGAATATAAAATAGTTGTTGACTATAAATAACATTATAATTAAAAACTCGTAAATTATGTAACGTCAAAAAAATTTTCAACTTAATTATTCAACTAATATTTACTAAATAATAACTAAAATCTTATTTAGAATAATTTTACAATAATTATTATGATAAAGAAAATTATAGAAGTTTATATTTTGAGCATGCCATAAATAAATTGTTTGTATATGAGTATACCGTATATTCATTTCATTACAAGGAAGTTTGATATAATGTTTGTACAATAATTTAGCCCATGTTTAGAAAACCTTAAATTTATTATATACTCAGATTAATCGATCCATTTAGGAAAAAAAAATTATCATTAATAAAATTATTTTTTTATTAGTAAATATTAGTTTAATTAATGAAATAGAATTATTTTACTTATAATTGTTTTAATTAGTAATATATAGTTATGATCAATATAATGGTTAGTTTTGAAAAATAAACAATTATATTTGATAAATTTTTTTATATAACTTGATAAACTAATATATTCGTGCGTTGTACGGGATATATACTAATACTATACTTTAAGGGCTTGCCTGGAATCACCTTATTAATTTGGGGAGAGAAAAATACAAGAGAAATAATTCAGGAAACTTAGTAAGGGAGGACATATTTTTTTGGAGTAAAAGTCATCAGGTTTGGCATTTTATTAGTGAAAATATATTAACTCAAGAGATTCAGAAATTTATCCAACAAACTAGATAAGAAAAGCTTCAAACATACAAAATTAAAGTTGACTTCAATGGCAATTCTGATAAACAATGATCAGAGGAAGACGAGATCGACGACGAAGATGAAAGGATGATAATTTAGCTATGAATTCTATTGATTGTACTGCTATTATTGAAGGAGGAACCATTATCATGGTAATATTTACTCCAGCGGGGTTTAGGGAAAATATTACCCCCTGTTTTGGAGTAATAGAGTAAACCTTGTAAAGAGTCCTTCCATTCCAACCAAATAAAATGCCCAGAATTAACGTCCCATAATGCATTACCTTTTAGTACCTGAAATTCAGGCGAGACCTAAGTCTAAGATAGCTATCTCTAATTAAACCTCGCGGTACTCGTGGACCTTAACAATTACTCTCTCCATAATAATATAATTTAATAATAAAAGTAACAATTTTGATGATGCAAGAAGAAACTATTGACTCTTTACTATTAAGTAACAGTTTAGTTAATAAAATATATACCATTTCCTTTACTAACTCTAAGAGTAAATGTTAATTGTTATCCCATTATTGGTAGGAGTATTCACCGGTTCAAATCCGAACCGGAATCTCGAATATGCTAAGATCGGAGATCGGACCGGTTCTATCCCGTCCGGTCTAACCCGAATTCCATCCGATCCGGTCCGGGTTTGGACCGGTTAGACCGAAAATAATTTTTGATACCAAAAATAAATTTAAAAATGGATGATTTTAAAATAATTTAGCAAATTAATTATAATAAAATTAAAATATTTGAATAAAAAAATTATTTTGTGTTAGAAAATAAAATATTTAAAGTCCTTTAAATAAGTATATACATAATAATTGTAAATATTATTCCCCTTCAAAATCACTTTTATGTACATCCGGTCTCATCCTGTCCAACCCGGATTTTTCGGGTTTAGACCGAACCGGACCGGACCAACCGGTCCGGTCTGGTCTCACCTGGTATCGGTCTGGACCGCCGGTCCGGTCTCATTTTGGACACCCCTAATTATTGGTGTCTTTCCAAGCCAGTTGTATATTACTCATTTTTCTTTGTTTCCTGCTTCCTCCTTTTTCGGACTCTGACTTGTAAGGCATACTGGGTTGATGATGACTATGTGATTTGTTCCACATCGGAAAAATAGAAGAGTATCAAAATACTACCTGCATCCCACTTATTTTGTATCAATTATCATTTTGGTTCGTCCCTCTCATTTTGCATTATTGCATCATTTCTATTTTTGGATAATGACCTACCATATTCTTTTAATCTCATCTATACATTTTAACTCTCATTTAATTTCATGCATAAAATTTATTTTCTTTCTTCATTTATCACCAATATTAATTTATTTTTCTTAAAAATCACACTCTATTTCTCTTTGATGCAAATTCAAATGGATGGAGTAATATACATCATTTATAAACTTAAGTAATTTTTATTTATTACCAATTAGATCTTTTCTTGAGTCAATGGACATTTTGGCTACACTCTCCTTTCACTACAACAAATTTAACTTTTTGTGACATTGAATTTAGCGGCATTAGAAAAATGTCACTAATGCATATTTTTAGTGTAATAATTATTGGTTTTTATTTTAAGTTTCATTATAAAGTGATTTATTATAAAGTGATTTAGTGACACTTTATTTGGTCTTTAGTGGCATATGTAATTGTCACTATAGTCTATAGTGACATTTGTGAGAAATGTCACTATATCCTATGTTGCAAAAAGCTTTAGTATGACTTTTTATTATGCTGTCAAAGGGTCTAATAAATGTCACTAAATCCTCTATATACACTACAAGAAATTAGAAATAACGACATTTAAATTAAATTTCAGGAAATTATGTTGTAGTGGAAAGACAACCAAAATCATTTCTTTTATATATATATATACTATTAACAATGTAAAATAGCGACATTTGAATTAAATGTCGCTAAATATACCCCACTAAAAGCAAATTATGTTGTAGTGTTTATGAGTATGAGTTGTCTGTTGTCACCTATCTCTCCTCATACTCTAATTATAGTTGCCTATAAACATAGTACACTAAATATAGTGATGATATAGATTATCTCTTCTCCTCCTTATTTCGGTTACGTTTCATTTTCTAAACACTAATTCTTACAATTACTATCAGCTTTCACAAATGAATCAGTGAAATTTTTGTTGCATCAATATCATAAATGCCAACCGTTGTATATGCGCGTCAACATCCCGTCATGTTAAGAATTGCATCAAAATTCAAATGTTAGAGTTTTAATTGCAAATACAATGTAGAACTTTCGGACATATGCAAGATGATCAATATGTAACTCCAAAAATGTTTTTCATTGTTATCTACAAGTACGTAAGTCGTTTTATCCGACAAAGAGAAGAGAATATATCACATTATAAACTTGAAAAGTAATTTACTTTTTTTGCTGCTTGTTTGAACTACTCAGACTCATTTTTTAAATTTTATAAGATTGAAATACTATATTTGTTTAGAAATTAAAATATAATTTATTAATTTATTTTAGTTTACCTATTTATTTTTATATATAGTCCTAAATAGTTTTTAAAATATAAAATAGTAGAATATAAAAAATTATTAAAGTATATGTTTCACCCCTGAACTTAAATTCAAATTAAATATAACATTCAAATTCACTTCAAATAAAAAATTACTATCATACTAAAAATTACTACATCCAAAATATAACTAACAGTTCAATAAACACCTTCACCCAAGAAAGATGTATATGATTATTGTTCAATAATTTTGTTTTGTTTAATAATAACGGTATAACTCTCGAATTTCGAGAAATAAATCTTACTTCCTCTGTTCCGAAATACTTGTTACATTTTGTTTTTGGGCACTATTCATTGTTTAAGCTTATTTTATATGTTGCGGATAATATAGTCAAATGGGATCTTGTTTGAATCGTCTAATCGCATACTTTCATAATATAAACTTTTTATAATTTTTAAATGTGTATAATTCGACATATAAATGAACAAAATAGTACATTGGATTGCGTAAAAAAGTTAAATGTAGAAAGTATTATGGAACGGAGGAAGTATATTACTTCCTCCATTTCAATTTACTTGCAACGTTTGTTTTTTCACGTAGTCCAATACATTAATTTATTCCTTAATATCTTTAATTATGTATAATAAAAAATTATATAAAAATTTAAAATTAATAATCTTTGTAATGTGACAAATCAAACACGATCCCATTGAACTATGTTTTAACCTATAGATTAAAAACTAATCAAAAATTAAGAGAGATAAATAAATAGTGTTATTTTTCTAATGTTACTATTAATTTGAAACGGCTGAAGTATTTTATCTCAGACAAAATTCTAGAATTAAATATCACAAAATCTTCCCTTCATTCAGTATACTCCCTCCGTCCCATATAATTTGAAACAAAGAGAAAAATATTGTTTTTTAGAAAAAGGTAAATAATGGTAATAAATGAAGAGAGAGAATAAATTGTGTGGTTGAAATTAAAAGAGAATTAAAATGTATGGATGAAATTAAAAGAAAATGATGGGTCATAATCCAAAAATAAAAATAATGCAAATTAAAATGTTACAAATCAAATGGAAGAGAGGTATACGTGTATTTGACTTCTAAACAGTGAACTAAGCTTTTTTTCTTTTGCAATGTGAGAAATGTTTTAGGGAGAAAGGAAAAGCTAAGGGCGTGGTGGACAGACATAATTGTGTTGAGTACATTGAGTGATAGACAATTGGGCAAGTGTAGTTTCAGTCTCAGATACACCTTTTGTCATTTTGATTTTCTATAGGGCATGACCTAAAATATTTGATTGCAAAAAAAAATATGTGGACAAAAAAAAGAGATAATATGATTTTATTTTTTATGAGATTAAGAAAAAAATTGGCTTTGTATATGGAATTAAGACAAATAATGGGTTTATAAATGATATTAAGAACCCATGACGCCCCAGTAAGAAGGATCGAGTGCATTATAGTGGAGGGCAAGAAAAGCTAAGGAAGACCTAAGAGGACGTGGAGGGACCAGATTAAAAGTGATCTGCACGAATTTCACCTACTTATTTGTTTTTGTTCTTTGCCTTTCCTCTTCGTTCTTTACCACCTCTCTTACCATTATTGTTTTTTTAGTTATCTGTAGTATTTTATTTGTTGTGTAAGTCGCTTACTATGCTTTCGGTTAGTTGAATTCTATGCTTGGCTAAAGTGGGTGAAAGATGCAGGATTTCGGATATTTGCAGGTCCCTCTCTTTGAAGACACTTTTTGAGCCGAGGGACTCTTAGACCGCCCAATCCTAATGGGTATGAGATGCCGTCTATCTTCTCTCCCCAATCCTTGCCCATAGATTGTCTATGAGTGGGATATATTGGGTATGATGATGATGATAAAATGATATTAAGATATCAAAGAATGTAAGAATGAGGTCTTGTTTTAGTTAGAGTACTAGATAATCCCCGTGCGATGCACGATTTTTTCATTTTATTATTTTTGATTATTTTACAAAGAAAACAAATTGTAAGTTATTGGTTATTGCGTTTCAATGAATTAATAATTGCATATAATAACTAATATTTTAAAAATACTACTCTCTCTGTTCCCTATTGATGTTCCCGTAGGAATGTTCACAGGAATTAAGGAAAGTGAAATCTTTTAGATAGTGGAAATATTATTTTATTGAATAATAAATTTGATGGGGAAAAGTGGGGACCACAAATATTAAAAAAGTATTTAAAGAAAGTTAGTGGAAAAAATATGGGGACCACAACTAGTTAATAAATGTTTTTATGAAGTTAGTGAGAAACATGTGGGGACCATAAGGAATATAAAAATATTAAAATGGAGTTAGTGGAAGATATGTGGGCCCATAATCATTATTAAAATATTAAAATGAGGATGAATGAGACTATTTTTGTCTAAAATTTGTGATATAAATGGAAAGATTCCTTATGGAAACAACAATTGAAACACCCAAAATGGAAAGTGAGAACTTCTTTAAGGAACGGAGGGAGTATTTTATATGTTATGTATGATGTTAAACAATCTTATTTTGATATTTATATTTTACTAACTAATCATAACAAACAATGTTAAAAATAAATTATAATATTAAATAAATTATTTTGAACATATATTACAATATTAAATTAATCGAACCATTTTAAATTAATTTGAATAATTATACAAATAAAGAATTAAAAATACTTTGTAAGGTTGATTGTATTGACCAATTCCAATAGTGCATTTACATATTTTGAGTAAATAAACCAATTTCAAATGCATTTAGGCATTGTTGAGAAAATTAACCAATTTCAATGTATAGATTATGATAGTATTTATTAGGATAATAAATATTAATGAACACCATTGGAAATCCAATTCCATTAAATGATAATGTGACATCATCATCCTATATTGGAGGGAAAACTTTATGACGCCTCATAAGTTTGGAGGTATGATGATGTCAGCGTCTTTTATTTTAGTTATAGATATTGATATAGATTAAGTACTATCTTTCTGAGAGATCAAAGAATGTGGAATGACAAATAAAAGTATATTGTTTAAAGTATATTTTGAGAATAAAAGTATAAAAAATATAAAATAAAAGTATATTTTGAGATAAGTAAACTACTAAAATATAAAATAAAAGTATATTTTGAGATAAGTAAACTACTAAATGAAAAATATATATTGTTTAAAGTGATACAATATATATGTCTGGATCTAGGTCCTTAAGACATAATTTAGTTCCAAGACTAATGATCTGGAAGATATTTCCTTAAAGTTTCACTAAGGATATATAGTGCGTTAAATGAGGGTCACAAGGGAAAAATACCTTTGATGATTAGACTAAGGTACAATTTTATTTGATATAAATACCAAGAGGCAGCCTCTAAATTGAGAAAAAGTTGTTCCTGATCTGCTATACAACCAATAAGAAATTGCCATGTAAAGGGTTGTAGTTAACTCTACAAAGAAACCACCTTGGAATTGATGACTACATTCTTTCGAGGACAATTCAGACATTCTCAAAGGTGTCAAATGATGAGATATGCATACCACCTTGCTTTATAATTTTTCAAGTATCGAATATTTGTTTAAAAGAGCTTTTACTCTCTAATATTTACTTTATTAAACTCTAAGCAACATTTATTGAGACCGACATTAATCGAACCCAATCATTTTGACATAGAGTTCTTCATTTACTCTTGTAAGACCAGGGACTTAAAACAATTTAGTAACTAAACTAGGTTTTACGCCATTAAATAAACCCTGATATTATCGTTTCAAGTTAAGAGTCACTATGCACTTAAAAAAGGGTTTGCTACGTATTCACTTGAGATTCTTACTGACTTGAGCTTCGGAGAAGTTTTTCAAAGAATCTTTCTAGGCCCTCCTAACCCTTGTTATTTGTGTATAAACTGTCATCAAGGCTATATTACTGCAAGAAAGATTAGATAGCAAGATGTTGACCATTTAGTGTCTAATAATCCTAAGTTTATAATCACTAAGTACTACTAAAGTAGTGGGACAATATGTATTAATTTACGTGGTCCAAAAGGAGTTCAAAGGATAGGACAAAACGAATATAAGGAAAACCAAGTCAGCACAAAAAGCCGACTCGACTTTCCTTGGTATGGACCTTAAGCCGACTCGGCTTTAGGTTCTGGAAAATCTCATGTGTCCAGTAGGAAAAGCCGACTCGGCTTTCCTGGGTTTGGAGCAAAAGTCAAGTCGGCTTTTTCTTCTGATATGACCGTTGGGTTACTTCTTGATCCTTGAATTGATTGCATTGGATTCCTTTTCTTAATTCACTCTTATTCAGAGGTTACAAGGGGTTAAGAAGGTGAATAATGCTCATGAATGTCATGGATTAATGGCATTGATTTGGATGATCATCAATATGATCATTAAGGTGATTAATTGGGTCATGACCCTTAGGTTATACTCTTGTAGTATAAATAGAGCTTGATGATGAGTGGAATGCTACACCTTTCTGAAATTCCTCTACTCTTATTCTCCTTTGCTTGTGCTTTGTCAAGAGAGTAATTAACTTTTGATTAAGGCTTCAATCCTTATAATTTTCAAACACATTGTTGTTGAGTGGTATACTCTAAGTACTAAGAGTATATTGTGTTGTTTGTATCTCGTTGTGAATTTCCAAGCTTCAACCCAAGTACCTTTGTGGGGGAAATATCACAAAAGGAAAGTGATCACATGCCTACAACAAGTATCGGGTTTCCGGATAACGGTTGTCGTTACAAAGCAATCTTCAAGTAATTTTGTCATCAACAAATTCCTTTTGTAATTTGTATTTTGCATTATTAAGCTTTTAATACAAGAAGGGTTAGATAGCAAGAAAAGTTAGACAACAAAAACAAACCTCACACCAACATAGTTTCTTTAGACTAATCATTCTATACTAACACAGACTTAATAATTCATCAATTGTATCAAGTCCTAGAAAAAAATATACTCAAAGGTAATAGAATGTGTAAAACATTATGTTAAAATCTATAACAAAATGTTTTAGTCATATCATACTATTTATAATCACTATTATTTTGAATAAAATCAAATTCAATGATGACAAAACTATAATTTTTGATGTTCACACCATACTCGTTTCACTTAGAGCTGATATGAGTATGATATTAATGAATAAAAGACGAGTATGAATACAAAAGGTAAAACTATTATAATTAGTAATCGAATAAATAATAATAAAATAAATAAAAATAAAAGTATTTATGTGTTTCATATCTACATATAACTCGTCACATATTTGCACGTCTCATTCCCACTATTAACATAATAAACTTATTATTTATTTTATTGAAAAAAAACTTAAAAAATGTCAAATTTTATGAATGCTATGTATGCACAAAATAATTGATCATCAAAAACTTGAACGTGCATGAAGGAGCATGATAACTTCCTTTTATTTTGTCAACACCTTAAATTTTAGCCCAACTTGCATTATTTTAATATCAAATTTGAAGTTGGCTAAATTTTGGAGTTACTTATTGCAAATAAAGCTGGCAGCCACATGTGTAGCTTTTGTCTTGTAAGCGTTATTTATCTTTTTAAAAAATATTTTCTCTATTCTAAAATATATATTTGCTATATTACGGTTATTGATACTATGCTTCGTTAAAACTCATTCTATACTTCCTCCGTTTCAAAATATTTGCTACTGAATGTGATATGTTGTGTGAGAAAATGTCATAATCAGTAGTAAGTATTATGGAACAGAGGAAGTGTTAGAGTATATAGCATATCTTGGGGTTTTCAACCAAAAGCTTAAGCTGATGGTTAAGACCCCAAGATATGTTATACACTCTAACAATGTTAGAGTATATAACATATCTTGGAGCCTTAACCATCAGCTTAAGTTTTTGGTTGAGATGATTCCTTGACATGGTATCAATAGCCAACGTGACATGAGGTCACGGGTTCGAATCTCAACCACCCCTCATTTAAAGTGGAATATTTAGCATCGGGTATGAGGAGGGTCTGTGTTGCATCCACACTTCTAGCCCAAGGGCTCTCGTGTGACGGGGCGTGTTAGAGTATATAACATATCTTGGGGCCTTAACCATCAGCTTAAGCTTTTGGTTGAGTTGGTTCCTTGACAGGAAGTATATTACATTTGATGTGTAAGAAAAAATTATAATCCAATAAGATCTTGTTTAAATTGTCTAATCGCATATTTTTATAATAATAACATTTTTTTATTTTTGGTCATACATAATTCAAAATATAAATGATCAAATAACAAATTCGGTAATGTAAAAGTTAAATATAGTAAGTATAACTAAGCTACTCGTAGGAATCTCAGTATTTTGAGATTGCCTTTGGCTATATTATAAATTTGGACCAAGACATATGACTAGTTGTGGTACATTTGCTTGCTCTTTTAAAGTTGACACCACCATGTACAAATCGACTATAAACCTAAACATGTTAAAAAATCATCCATCCAAAATTAATCCGAAATTTAATTGAGTTAGTGGGTTTTTGTCGAAAATACTTTACATATCTTATATCGATAAAATAGTGGGTTATTGATTTGCATATATAATGGGTGAGTTAATCTTCCTACTACCATATGGTTGTGGGAAACAATGAACCTCACCAAGTGTATATGCAAGTCAACGCTCTTGACTCGTGGGTTTGTGGGCTCGAGCTTACAGGTATCCCGTGTCCTCAAGAGTGGGCTACGGTGAAATTATGTGACGAATTGTCACGGCCTAATAATTTAAATCTTAAAATAAATTTTTAAGCCCCTCATTCTTGTGCTATAAACTGCTTTACACATGCTAATCGATAACCATGTAACCAAATTCTTCCCAAAATTAACAGACTCACCCTACATGTGATGTGTAGTCACCATCACTTCATAATTCATGTAAAAGTTGTATGGAAAATATGTGCTTCAATGGATATTATTTAGGAAAAATTGTCCTAAATAATTTGATTTATTGTCCATTTGCTGTTAATAATCTCAACTATTGATTATTTCTAAATAATCCAACTTTTGCATGTTTTTTGTTGACAACACCCGTTGTCACATTTTAACCGATTATTGTAGGTACCTACTAGCCGGTACGCTTACTTTTTCTTCCTCCTTGATGGTAAGTAGTTATAATAGTCGGTTAAAATATAGAAAATGGTGTTGTGAGCAAAAAAATTCAATATTCATACCAAACTAACAATAGATCCTATTATTTATTGACCTTCTCCAAAATCTCTTCTCCTAGTTAAAAACATTCCATTAAGAAATATGATTATAGTTGTAATCAAGACTTCACCAACGATTTCAACGTCATAAATTTTTTGAGTTAACCCATGTTTTTGAGCAAATGACCACGGTAATCGTGAGATCAATTAGGATATGTTAAAAGTCCATATGATAAAACGAGTTTAATTTTTGCTCGAATGGACATTTTGATTGCAAATGTCGTATCGTAAATGTTAAGGTTAATGTGTCAATTTTATCTTAAAAACTCTTAGCATTTAAAAAAGAAAATAAAATACTATTAGTATATGATAAAATTTCTTTATTTATTAACTCTTTATTTCTCGGTTACGCTCATGTAAAATAATATACATATGTACATAGTAATTGAAACAATATATAAGTATAAAAAAAGATTTTGAAGCCCCTATGATAACAGAGTCTTATGCTGTAGACCACTTTGCACATACTAATCGACGACCATACAAGTCAATTTCATTGTGTTAGAGTAAACCATTTAATGCCAAAATATCTATTATTAAATTGTCATTTAATTTTATTTATATAACCAACAATTTCCTGTAAATATAATTGTTGAAAGACCCAAATTGAGCATGTTTGATTCAAGGAAGAAAAGGGCTACATAGCATTAAAGAGCAAATAGTCTTGAACTTAATTTTTGATAAAGTGAGGCATCACAAGTGTTTGAAGATGAAACAAGTCTTGAACTCCTTACAATCATGATCAATCAAGTCAACTAAGTCTCAATTATATAAAATTTGACTTGAGAGTTGAAACCCTCTCCCACCCACACACCCAAAAATACATCAGGCAGTCTCCTGATAGACTGTCTTTTTAAGAGACGTCTATCAGACTCAACTCATTATAGTTAATCCATCTAAAAATAGCAATAAGTTCACTAAAATAGAAATGGTCTCTCAAAGAAACCGTCTCTTACACGAATTTGTGAAAATACATTCCTTGCCTATGTTATGTTATTCGATGCAAATTCATGGCATGTGCACATTTCTTGTGTTTTCATAAATGCTCTAGCGAAACTAAGTCCCAACTCCCACATAGCATAGGTAGATCAGTACATCTTTGAGGTATCCACAAAATCAATTAAAAATTTTCTAAAGAAGAACTCAACCCTCCAAATCAAGCAACAGGTGCTCTTTTGAGAGATTGTCTTTTGTAAAGACGATTTTTAAAAGTCCAGTCCAAATCTATATTTAGAATTGTAACAATATATATTTAGAATTAGACTAGACTTTTAAGAGCCGTCTTTACAAAAGACGATCTCAAATAAGAATTTGTGATCAACCAAAGTTACGCCCATAAGGATAGAGAAAAATTGTCTTTGCTTATCACTTGGGCTTTAGCCCCAACCCTCTCAATTCAAGAATACCTCTCGGACCTTTGTGAAAGAATCTACAAGTTTGTTGATGGATTTCACGTAGTCCATTCCTTCAATAAGTGTAACCACACAATACTCTCCCTCCATCTTCTCGTGATTATTAGTGACGGATCCATGGTCTGGAGTTTTAGGACGCATTAAGTTAATGTGTCCTAAAACTCCAGACCATAGTTGTTAATTTTACAAACGAAATTCTGCCGAAATTTCGTCCATTAGTTAATGGCATTAACTAATGGACGAAATTTCGGCAGAGTTTCGTTTGTAAAATTAACAACTATTTTTTTTCTTATTTCTGCAAAATTACAAGTAGAAGCACAATAAATTTATCAAAATTGCAATCTTATTCTTGAAAGAGTTGCTAAAATTTAAATACGATATACTATAAAAGGAAATGAAACAAATAAATCAACTGACCAAATGAAAAATGAAACAAAATAAATAAACAAGACAAAATTACTAAAATAAGGGAGTATTTTTCATCAAAAGACTTCAGTATTAATTTTATACTTTTATTCTTATCAATAGAAAAGTCTACTTTCACTACAAAAAATGTTGCAGATACCCACGCTTAAAAATGCATCTAGGCACACTTATATGTGAGACTGATGGATTTAGCCACGCTTAAAAAAGCGAGGTCTGTGCTTGTGTGGGTAAATTTTAGGCACGCTTAATAAGCGTGGCCAGAATTACTCATTGCCACGCTTATAATAGTGGCTGGTAGTACCTATAGACACACTTATACGTGTTGTAAACTATCCTCACTTAATAATTGAGGCTAAATTATTTCATAGTCAATTATTTTGCTCGTGTTTTCACACACATTATAAGCGTGGCTAATGAGTATAATTGACATTTTAAATAATTTTGGCGGTAAATTATTATTATTATTATTATTATTATTATTATTAGCAATAATGATGATAAAAGTTATAAAAACAAAGCTAATGCACATAAAGAATACATCAATCAGCAACAAGTTGCACTGAGATCAACATAATGCAAGGCACCCAAGCATCGGAACAATAGCAAGGATGCAAGACATCGAGCACCAACATGTCCACAAGCATCAGAAGTGCAGTAGTCAACATGTCCACAAGCAGCACCAACCAAGTCAGCAACTCCATATTAAGGATGCTAGAATGGCTGTGACTCAGAGTCATTTCTCATAGACTAGCAAGCTCAAAAAGATGTGACTTTTGCTTTTATGGTGGAACGAACAATACATGTCTATTTTGAAGGCCTTTACCATATCTATCCCCACCTAAAAAGGAGCACATTTTTTTTTATTTTTCTTAATAAATTAGATTTGGGTCGGTCCATATTAAGGTGCCTCACGGTGAGACAATGTTAATAAAAAATCAGCTATTCTTGTGAGAGATCATCCTTTAAAGAGACGATCTCAAAACATGAAACATATATTCTTATTTCCTTTTTAAGTTGTATTAATTGAGCTATTTAGCCCATATATGTAATGCTTTCTTAAAGAAACTGTCTCTTACAACAATTTGTGTAAAAAAGTTTGTCTAGTTTAATTGAATACTATAAACTTTACACAAATTCTTGCTTGAGATCGTCTTTTGTAAAGACGGCTTTCAAAAGCCCGGTCCAATTCTAAATATATATTGTTACAACTCTAAATATAGTTTGGGCTGGACTTTTGAGAGTCGTCTTTACAAAAGACAGTCTCTCAAGACAGCACCTGTAAACTTTAATACTCCCTCCTATTCAGCCTAAATGTCCCATTTCCATTTCGGGTCAAGTCACCCTAAATGTCCCATTTCCATTTTTGGCATGGTTTTTTTACCCTTATACCCTTATTTATCTTACCTATTTACTTTTTTAACCTTAATAAACACATCTAATTTTTCCTATTATCTCAATAAACAATCAAATTAACTTACCTAATCTAAACCCATTTTAATGATTCCCTCCAATTTACACTCCATCTCACTACCCATCCCAGATTAAAAACCCCTTTCCCTTCCCCATTCTAGAACCTACTGCTTGTTCTTGAAACCCTAGATCTGAGTTTCCTTCTCTTCGTCTTCTTCTCTTCGTCTTCTTCCTTTCGTCTTCAACCTCCTTCAATCTTTCTGGGTTCGACCTTCCTTCTTCACCATGGATGACAACCCTAAACCTTCCATTGTCTCACCCCTAAAGAACCCTAAACCCACCATTCCTTCACCTGAACGTAACATCTCCTTGCCTGATGTTTCCCCTCTCAAAATCCCCAAATCTCCTCTCTCAAACCCTAAGTACTATGATGATGATTTTTATGACTCATATGAAGAAGATTACTCTTCAGTTGAGACGGATCCTAAGTGGGGTAGAGAACTAGACTCTGAAGGAGAGCCCATCTACACTCCAGAGCCTGATCTGAACCCAGATCGAGAGTATACTTCTGTTGATGCTGTGTTCTCTAACAGTGATTGTGAGGAAGAAGATTGGCTTGATAAGCTTGGCCCATTTTCGAGTATGTTTCTGTTCTTGTGGGTGTGTTATGGCTGATGATGATGTTTCTGTGATTTAGGGTTTTTTCGATGCTTTTTTTTCTCTTATGCTCAATGATTTTTTTTTGAGAGCAATTTAAATTGCCACTGAAAATAAAACGAACTTAAATTAGGGTTTGGATTTTTTTCCCAAAACCAAAGCGCAAAAGATGTTCGTTTTTTCCTCAATGATTTGCATGCGTTTAATACTCTGAGAGTTTGCAAAATAAACAACCACTTTTTCATTACATTAACCATGAGTACAACGTTTCAATTTAAACAACAATAACATTTTTACATTTGTTATTTACTTGTGAAACATCCCATTTTTAAGATTCCCAAAAAATGTCCAAAAAATGCATGATTTCTGTTTTTGAACTGGTAAGTGGTTCACTGCTGTGTTGTTATGTTCTTGAAGTTTCCCAAAAATAATTGTTGTTGTTGTTGGCTTGTTGGTTCTGGTTCTGGTTCACTGCTGCACTTGTTGTTGTTGGCTTGTTGATTCAGTTTGTTGTTGTTGATGGCTTGTTGGTTCTTGTTCACTGCTGTGTTGGATAGTAATTGTTGTTGTTGGCTGTGTTGTTGTCTCTGGTTCATTGCTGTGTTGTTCTTGTTGTGTTGCATCAAGACCTCCTTTATACCCTATCATTTCCACCAATTGATTCATTATTTGTGCACTAATTCTTGTGAACAAATGTTGTAGAGAATCCAAAACTAGTTGTTTCTCTACACTTAAGTAGTCTGGCAATGTACCCTCCCTTGCAGCCTTTGTTTTGTTCATGTGTGGGATATGATAATCAATCCCCCCTTGCCTTTTAATTGTCTCAATCATACAAGCTTGTAGTGTAATAAAGAAAAATCTTAAACACTTGTGGCTTAAATTATCAAATGCATTGTTCACAGCATTAAGTAATTGAGGTACATTGTAGGCTGCTTTTTGATATTGCAATGCCTGAATTGACCTAAAAAATCCTAAGTCGAGTACATTCATGTCGGGTGAATTAGGTGGTTGTTGTACTAGTTCAATAAAAAAGTCATCTTTCATAGCTTCCTCCATGAATTCTCTATCATTGTGTGCAATGTGTGGCTTTGCATTATCTTGTTG
Source organism: Amaranthus cruentus (assembly GCA_019425755.1). Lineage (NCBI taxonomy): Eukaryota > Viridiplantae > Streptophyta > Magnoliopsida > Caryophyllales > Amaranthaceae > Amaranthus > Amaranthus cruentus. The sequence continues at coordinate 8,538,028 of CM033466.1, forward strand.
AATGAATATGTGCTTGGACATGCCATGTGGCCACTTGGCTCTTATTGTGGGTAAGACATTCGTGATAAGCATTTGTCTCATGTGTTCCTTAGTGATTGACTAGACTGGTTTGGTCTCCAATTCCCCCCTCTTTCTGTTCTTTGAACTTCTTTTCGCAGGCTCTTGAGTAATAAAAGGCCATATTCCTATCTTACCATCAAAAAACACATCACCATTAGTCAAATAAATTGGGTTTGCTACTGCACACATGAACATAATCTTTGGAATGAATCTTTTTGATTGACATTCCCGATGTGGTTCAACCTCACCGGGAGCTAAGTAGTATGTCTGCGACTCTCATGTTAAATAAAAGTGCTTCTCATCTATGTGCACAATGTTTGTATGTGGTTTAAATTGAAATGAGTCATTATGTTCATCATATTGCAACTTAGATAATGCAAAGCTTAACCTGTGTAATTTGTTGTTGTCATTAAGTGTGAGTTTTATCGCGTTTGTGTGCTTTCTTATAATCCTATCCTTCTTCCACCTACACACAGTGGACTGAGATACCTCCATTTGCTTTGCCACTGAATGCTGAGTTCCCTTGAGCTCAAATTTGATGGACTTGAATTTCTCCTCATCAAATTGAATCTTGTTTGGTGCTTGTCTCCCGACCCTTTTGTTGTTCAAGTTGATTGCTGTACTGTTGTTGTCCATTTGTTTTTGTACTTCCTGCCAAAGTCTTGTGATTGTCTTCCTGCTTACTTCGAACTCAGCTGCAAGCTCATACATTGTACCTAGCATCGATTTTCCTTTTTTGTTTAATTTGCTCAACAACCTTTGCATGATTTGTGTCTTTTGTTGACTGGATAAGTTTTTTGTTCCAGCCATTTTAAGTGTTTGTTTAATGTTGATTGTAGTTAATGCTATTGATTGCTGTGCTGCTGTATTTATTGCTACTGATTTCTGTTTTTGGTGTATTTGCTCAAAATATGGCGCCAATAATTTTGGTTCATTTCTGTGTTTCTGGAATTTCATTTTGGCGGTTCAGCTTTCATTTTTTGGGGGTTTCTGATTTTTGTTTATGGCGCCAGTAGTTTCTGTTTTTTGGACAAAAAAATTGGTTTTGTTTTAAAATGGGATTGTACAATGATGATGGATTTTTTTAAATACTGAAAATTTGGTTGTTTAACATACGGTGGCAATTTTTGAGAAATTTAACGCATCGATTTTTTTTGATAACTTGGACAATCTGAAGTCGAGGATCGAAAAAAAATCCGCACCCACATGATCAAGAAAGATTTGAACTACACCGAGGCCGTTGAAGATTTGAGGAGGCTTAACGAGATTAAGTAGTTTTGTCTATGTAATTTTATTATTCGGCTTATGTAATGTACTGTAATTTAATTAATTATCTCGAACTATGTAATTTTCGGCAATTATAAAAATATTTATCGACTTTTGAAGGACAAAAATATTCAACATTTCATTATTCCACCCAAAATATTCAAATTTGGAGGGAATCATTAAATCCCTAATCTTTTCATTAAAAACCCATTATATCACTCTCTCTCCTACTCAAAGGGTCTCATTTGGCTCACCTTAAAAACCGTGAAAAGTCAAATGGGACATTTGAGCTGCATAAGAGGGAGTAATATAACTCAATTTAAATTTAATTTTCAAGCAAATATTTTCCCAAAATTGACACTTTAGAACTTGGACACAATCTTTTCAAGTCCCAAGTCTCAATTACTAGCCTATCATCCAATTAACCGTTATCTTCATTCTTTCTTCTAGAGTCAAGACAAACCAGAGAAATTGGATAGAAGAAAAAAGCGCCAAATACTGGAAGCATAGAATTTGGATAGATTGATAATGGCGTCACTTCAACTTTCTCTCTCTTCCACTCTTGGTAGCTGGAAGGTTTCCGCTTCCCATTCTCGCATTACAGTTTCTCTCTCCTCTTTTGACATCTCTCGCCGTCTTTCTCTCATTCACCTCGGTACAGGTAATCAAATTCTTCATCATTTACTTCAATTTTTTTTATTTCGAAATTTGAAGCTACTAAACTATTATGATTTACTGTAATGTATGAAGTATGTTTCAACTTTTGAGTATTTACAAGCATAGAATCCTTAAATTTCGTATAATTGACCGCCTAATTGATTTTGTTAATTTCAAATTAGGTGCAATTCCATAGTGCAATGATTAATTCATTTCTTGATACTTATTTGAAGGATTATTTGATTATTTCGAAAGTTCGAGCAATAAATTGTGTTTTAGGAGTAGTTCATACGGAATGATGAAATGGGTGATGGGCAGAGGTATTCTTTGGTGTTTACATTATGGTGTCCATAGTTACGTTAGTATGGTGGTCCTGGGTTTGTTGAAATGTAGGCAAACAGTTAACTACTGTGTAGATTAGTTATGTATATCAGTAATTCAGTTCTTGCTGCTTAATGGCTTGCTGATGCATATGGCCTTTATAAATTGTTCGCCATAGTTATGTTACAGTCCATTGGTTTAGTTGCTTGCCAATTTAGTCTCTATACTGAAAGATTCTTGAAGAAATTTGAATAATTTGCAAATTACAGCCTTAAAATTTAACACTTTGGAGAATTATAGTGTCAATATTTATTTTTGCGAATTACAACCACAGAATTCCCACCATTTTAGTGGTCGAAATTTTAGGTTAAGTGGTCGTAATTCTGTGATTTGGCCTGAATGTTGTAGACTTTGATACTTTTGTGGCTATAATTGCAAAAAGTAAAAAGTGAGACTATACTTCGCAAAACTCATAAACTTTTAGGCTATAATTTGCAAATTATTCTAGAAACTTTATGGGCTTTGAGTTAGTACCCAGCACTGCCTACTACCTTGTGTATGTTTTGGATGGTTGATTTAAAAAATCGTAAGTAGTTTTGCACCTTAGCTTGAACAAGTTGTGCGAGACGGAAGTTGTCATTGCTCAAACTTAAGAGTGCCTTGTGTAAACTGCAACCTAGGGACTGGGGTAGGGCTTATATATGGGTTTTGGAGGTTTGGTGAAGTTTCTCGTTTACTATGTTCATGTATTTATCCTTACACGCATAACCAAAAAAATGTTTTTGGCAACAAAACTAGGACTTGAAATAGGGTAAACTATTCATAGATTTCTTGAATGTGAAAATTAGTCTCAATCTTTTTGAATTGAGGTTCCAGTTTCTTGTCTTTTCTTGTTTGCCTATTGTATAATCTCTAATGTCAAGGCCTACACTGATGTGCCAGCCAATACCAAGGGTAAGGTTAATGTTGCAGTTTAAATACTTTACACTTAAACATGTGATGCACCCTACCTATTGGTGGCAATGCTTAAAGCTTGATCTGGATTAGGGAATTAGTATGCTTAGTGGGCACAAGAGGGCTGACTTGGATGTAGAATAACTAGTAAGGTGCATGAAAAGATGGGTAAAAATTCTGAAACTAAGGCATCTAATGTTGATGTGAAGGCTAGTAGCCATCTTCCTTGTTTTCTATAACCGAAGCTAAAGCTTAGATAAAAATAAAGATAAGGCGGAAAAAATATCATGTAAATAAAAAGCCTTGATAGAAGTTGGAATTGGAGATTGAAGTCACCCATATAAAGATACACCTTCTCATAAATTGGTATGAGTGTATCTACTCTCTATAATAAATAAATTATAGAGTTCTAGATCTGCTAAAAATATTCTCGAAATTCCGTGATTTGCACATAACGAATCATATATTAGATAGTTGATTGATCCTACCTCTTGTTCCCTGATTTCCTTGGCATATAATGTTATTGAGTATAATCAAGAAGGAAAAATAAACAAAATGGAAGCTTCCTTTATCAGGTTGCAAAGACACCTTATACTATAACCAATACCTATAACTCTTGATTCAACGAACATGAAACCAGTAGCTAGATCGGGTATCACCTTGAGTCTCATTGGAAGGAGGAAGTATGTGAATTTCACTAGATGTTCATGTACGAAAGCTTTGAAATCCATGTAAAACTCACGATTCCTTCTCTCTTTTATAGGTTTAGGGCTTTCTCCTTACCTTTTAGTTTAGGTCTAATTAGACTGCTTACTTCTAAGCAAAACTATTCTATGTTCATACTGGTCCCCTTAACCAAATAACCATATAAACGGTTCAAGTACATTTTTATGATGGTTTCAATACATTTAAATGATATCTTAAAATTCCTATTGTGTGATTGTAAGGGGTCCATGACAGTGATCTAATAAGAACTATTTTGATAAATATCAAATTAGGTCTAACATTTCAATTAGTAATAAATGGTTTTTTGGAAACATTATCATCATCTCAATATTATTTTGAGTTTATTGTTCTAGTATCTTACAAAACTAATCTACTTATTATTTTTAAATAAAATAATAAACTTGAATTATTGATTATTTCCAAAAGAGGATCACTAGGCTTATAGGTCCCTTGCAAACCATGTTAATCATCGGGTTATTGGTGGCACTGATGAGTTGGACCTTGGATGACTTGGAAAATCCCATTGTATAGACTAAATTATGATTTTTGTATAGTTTTTCAAAGCTTAGCTATAGATGTTAATGATTTTGGGGGTTAAATTTAGAGTGTCTTTAAGTTACGTATGTCATACTAAAAGTAATTGCACTAAGTTTTATATTCATAGACCATTTTCTTTACACTAGTGTGGAGTCAAGCAAGGCAAGGATCATAATAGAACTAAATGATATTGGGTCAAACATTGCCTTGGTAACCCTTATTATGAAGGCAATAAATTGTATACATATTATCTTGGAGCCTAAAGTTGATCATATTTAGAATTTTTTAGGAGCTTCTTGGGTCATCAGTGTGCTATGGACTTCATTTGTGGCACTAAAACAATCTTTCTTGACGTGGCTTAATAAAACTTGAAAGTCATGCTTCTGAAACCACTTTTACAAATTAGTTGAAAGTCTTGCTTGAAGTTAGACTTTTTCTTGTTCTTGTTCCAAGAAGTTATGCATGGATGATCATATATGTTAAACTATGCAACGTGGACTCTAGTAGAATTGTTGAATTTGAGTGCAAATCCTAGAGTCTTAATTAGCAAATCTGAAATTCTTTTTCTAGATATCGACCCAAAATAAAGTTTCCTAGTATTCACACCCATATTCTAGCGTTGCGAATTTGTCAAAAAGGAAGAATGAAGAGTCCAAACTTTATTGATGAAATGATTAAGTTGTTAGACATGGTGCTACTACCGACTAACTTTTTTTAAGTGGCCCTTGTTTGGCTTAAAGTTGTAATGTTTAATACCTTTGAGTCAACATGATGCTTGTGATTTAGTGAAGCTGAGGCACTCTCAGGCATTAAATCGGGATGTTACACTTGGTAATTGGCTTTAATTACTAGTTCAAGGAGCTTTATGTTATGTATCTTTAATTTTGTTTTGTGATTATAAATCTGATATGATGTGCAACTACAAAAAAATCATTAAATAGAGACAATCACAATGGTAGCCATTTGGTAAGGTTAGATTTAATGGGTATTGTATTGTGGAAATTGTGGGCTGTTGTTATTTATAGACATATGAATGTGGGCAGGGAAATTTCCTCCATATTGTTTTCAAATTTACGATCAATTCGGCACCAGGCAACGACTAATTCTAAATGAAACTAAAATCACTAACAAACAAGAAAACAATAAAAAATAAAACGTAGTCGCCCTTTCTGGTTGCGAGATGGTCGCCATTAGCGATCACTCATGTGTGGTCGCCATCTAGTCGTGAATGGCGACCAACTGCGTCTGGTCGCCATATTAGCGACCAAAACAAAATGGTGGTGAATTTCTGGTCGCAATTTCATTTTTTTTGTAGTGGAAGGAATAATATGTTTGCATTAATATGTATTTCATTTACTGCAGCTGTCTCGCAGTCACATTTGTTAGGTTTTAAGGAATTTACACTGTCAAGGCCAGAAAGAAATATTCTTGAGGTTGGTACAGTTGGAAATGTAGCTCAAGCAAGCCCCATTATCAAGGAGGAAAATGTTGTAGATTGGGCTAAAAATGACAAACGAAGATTACTTCATGTTGTCTATCGTGTTGGGGATTTGGATAAAACTATAAAGTAAATTTTCAATTTTAACATTTGCGTTTTACATTTGCTTATTGTGAAGATGACTAACTAGCTTGCTGAAATGGTAGGTTTTATACGGAATGCTTAGGCATGAAGGTATTACGTCAAAGAAGCATTCCAGAGGAGAGATATTCAAATGCCTTCCTTGGTTATGGACCTGAAGAGTCACATTTTGCTGTTGAACTCACATACAGTATACTATTTGGCTTTTACTCCATCTGTTTCAAAGCTATTAAAATTTAGGTCCATCATCTTGTACGACTGGGCTTTTTTTAGCCGTTATACTATTGCTCATTTCTTTGTTGTGTGAAGTGCATGTTAATATCATATATTGGATAGGGGTACCTTGTTAGGGAGTATATTCTAGAAGAAGATAAATCTAAAGGGGAAATCTGATATAGATAAGGAAGGGGGGGATATGAGGAAAACAAGATACTCTGTTACAAAATTATTGAGTTTTATACTCATGTCCTGGGAAAGTGCAAGCCTCTTTCGTTATGCTTTGAATTACAGTAATACAATATCCACTTACATCCTCACTTTATTCATGCCTCTCATATAGTTTCTTGCTACTTCATTTCTGATTTGTCTACAAACTATTCTGCAATGATGATTAATCCAGTCTATTACAGTTACATGACAAGGTGTTACTATTACAATTATGGTTGCAGACTTTGGTGTTGACAAATATGACATTGGAACTGGTTTTGGTCACTTTGGTGTTGCTGTCGAGGATGTGAGCTCCCTGAAATTCATTTGACATTTTGACTGTTCTGCACTTTATGCTAAAGACTACTATGTATTTGTGAGGGTTGACAAGTAGAAACTATACTCACTACTCAGTGTCACACTGAACTTTGAAGAAATTGTTGAGGATTGCATTTCCTTTAACTTTTTAGGTTGACTTTAAAGTTTCAACTTTCATCTGATTAATGTACTTGGAACCTAATAGGAAAACAGCTTGCTTTGTTGTAACTATTCTTACTTCTCCCTACTTAAAGCTACATCATTTTCAAAAAGAGACTCAAAGAGCATTATGTAATATTGTGCGAGTTGACTGATACTTATACTTATAGATCTTTCTGTAAGTTACTAGCATCACTGCTAGCCTTTTGCTTTTTTTCATTTCATCACCTTCAGTTTTTGACATTTGGAACTTCTCTTCCTCTTTCTTTTGGACAGAACACCTTTTAATTTGGATATGAGATGTCTTTAAAAATGGACTCTTGCTGCCAGCAAGATATGAGATTGTTGTCAGTTATTCAAGGGCATTTCTCTTATGTAGGTTGCTAAAACAGTGGATGTTGTAAGGCCAAAGGGTGGTAAGGTTAGAATGGATCCTGCTATAGTCAACGGTTCTGTCATTGCTTACATAGAAGATCCAGATGGTTACACGTTTGAGCTTGTAGAAAGAGCACCTACATCTGAGCCCCTTTGCAAGGTGATGCTTAGAGTTGGAGAACTTGATCGTGCTATTAGGTTTTATAACAAGGTAACCACAATTTTGATAGTGTAAGTTGAATGTATAATTTTTTTCATTTTACCAGATCACTGACTTTTCTGTTCTTGCATGTTCTTTTATTAAAATTGAAGGCTTATGGCATGGACCTACTGAGCAAGATGGATTATCCTGAGTACAAGGTAACAGAAATATTGCATAGAGCTTTTTTTATACTTGCCTCACACTAGGTATTGCTCAGAGAGAATTTTCTTTTTGCGGTCATATGATAAGGCCCCAGGTGGTTTTAGTTTTTGTTGTAACTTGCTTCATTTCCTAGCAATAAGCACGGCTTGATGATGAGGTGTATATGTATATGTAACACCCACGGTCCCGAGGGTTTTTAAAACCTATCAAAGAAGAAAGAAGAAAGAGGGACCGGTGGCTTAATAGGATTTTATAATAATTAGTTTTTGTTTTCTGTTTTGAGTTTTAATTTTGTTGCTTAGGTGTCTTTTATTTTAAAGTGTAAGGCTTAGGTGGCATTAGAAAATAAACTATATAAGGCCATCATGTATTAGACTTGGGATCATCTTTTATTTTGGAAATAGTGAATAAGAAAGGAGTTTCCCCAACACTCAAAGTTGGTAGGAGTTTGAACAGCACTCGAAGCTGTCCCTCAAACGGTTTCTTTAAGACTTTCAATAGTTTCTTGTGCATTCTGGTTTGAAGAGACAAGGGCTGTCTCAGTATACTGTAAAACATTAATTAAAACGATGAGATACGTTGTGTACTCTTTTTCTAGGAACTTCTCTCGTGCCAAAACTTGTACCTGTAAAACTGGTGTTTTTGTGAAGGATCTGGACATCTAGGCTTCTGCTTGTTATTGCTATTTACATGTTCTTTCCATTGCTCGTTGGATGATATCATGGTATTAGTGTTCAGGTTCCTCGTGCATTGCATTAAGAGCCAATTAGGAACAACTTCTCTGTAATTGTTTCTTACTGAGCCTGCACTGTGTCTTCCCTTCATTATTACTGCCTCCATCCATATTCTCTGTTGAAAACCCAATTTACCCCCCCCCCTCCCCTTTTCAAAATCATTTCAAGATCTAAAAGTTTAATATCATTGCTCAATATGCTACTATTGTGCGGAAATCAAATTTAACAAAAAGTCAAATGTGGTAGATGGTAGTCCAGGGTTTCCATTTGTATGCGACTATATGTTTCAAACCAGGACTGTTTTGTTTTTTATTTAAAACAATTGACTTTAATTGGATTAAGAATTGCGAATCGGGAGCCATTTAATGTAGAATGTGGAAACTTTCCTTAAACGTATTATTGGTTTACTTTATCTGTCCAATATCCGGCTGACCGAAAATTGTTTATCTTAAGTATACAAAAGCTATTATGGGTTATGGTCCGGAGGATAAAAATGCTGTACTGGAGTTGACTTACAAATATGGAGTTCATGAGTATGACAAAGGAAATGGTTATGCCCAGGTAATTGTTCATTCTTGACAGGGGTTTGAATTGAACAATGATATCTCCTTCTAATCCAACTTGCTTTGCTCTTAAATGTTTATGTTTACATATGCATTACTTATCTTTGTTTTGTCAGATTGCAATTGGAACAGACAATGTTTATAAAACAGCTGATACAGTTAAGCTTAATGGAGGGAAAATTGTACTTGATCCTGGTCCATTGCCTGGTATAAATACCAAGATAACTGCATGCTTGGATCCAGATGGCTGGAAATCAGTATGATCTGCTTACTCTAATCATGAAATAGCTTTATACTTTACTTAGAATATGAAATATTATCAAAAGAATCCTAACTATTTCCCATTAGCTCAAAATAAACCCAACTATTGGATAACTCAAAATAGTTCCATTATAGGGTTCTTCTCAAAATATAACCGGGTACACTGATCAAAAAATTATATATTCTTTAGATTTTAAAATAGGAAAAATTACCAGCAATAATACAAATTTTTCCTATTTTACCTACAATAATACCAACTTTTAATTAGCCATGAATAATATCAACTTAGGGGGAAGTTTTCCTATAGTATCCCTAACATGTAAAAAATCAAACTACAGGAGATTATATGACAAAAAAATGATAACTTAGTTAATAAAATAAAGTTGGTATTATTGTACGGAAACTAACAAAATGTTGTATTATTCACGGTAATTTTTCCTTTAGAATAAAGACAATCCAACATCAATAAAAACCCACCCCACCACCCTTCCCCTCCCAGCCTGCCGCCCCCCAGTCCCCCTGCAACCGCCACCAAGCAACCCCAATGAATCCCCCTCCCCACTCCAATTCCGACCCCCTGGCCCCCACTAAGCAGCACCCCTCCCCCACCTGAAAACCTCTCCTCACCCAGCAGTAAATACATTTCAGGCTGCAAAGTAAATCATCCCAATTACAATCAAAATCTAACTGACAAGTACCACTCAATGAATTTTCCAATTAACCTCAAATATTAACCACACACCTATGATCTATCACAAAAGAAATAGTTGCTGATAGCAAGCACCACACCCTTCATTTTTTCCCAAGAACACGGTTAACAGCATCAGACATTTATGTAAATAGGATGAACAATAAATTATCAAAAACCCCAAACCTAATTTAATAGTTGGCAAGTAATATAATGCTCCCAAATTACAATTTAACCAAAATAAGCAATTGAAATATGAATCAAACAATTTTTTAGCTAATCAATTCAACCAATCGCTGATCTTAATATAAAAATAAAAACTAAATTGTGGGGAGTGGAGTGTGGGTGGTTAACTGGTGATGCAGCTAGCTGGAGAAGGGAGCGGGTGGGGCAGCTGACTGGAGAGGGGAGTGGTGGGGTAGCTGGCTGCAGGGGAAGGGGTTGTGTTGGGGACCTGGGGTGGGTTTTCGTTTTTCTTTTTCATTGAAAAACCTATATTGCAGTTAATTTTTTAGCCAAGTATTTTAAAAAGTTGGGATTATTTTGATTTTTTAATATAGTGGTTTAATAGTTAGATTTTTTTTATTTTTAATTTATCCATTTAGAGTATGTAATGATTTTTCGTTTCAGCTTGAACATTTTTTGTTTTTGCTTCTTAGCGGCAACTTTATAGTACAAGGATATTCTTACATATCCTTATGAAACTGTTGCTTTTTAACTTTTACAATTTGAATAAAGTTACATTGTTTGGCCCTCATGCGTTGGCTGAGGTATTTTCAACACAATTTCTCTAACCGCAGTTGTTAGTTGGAATAATTAGGTGTGGAAGTCTGGAAGATAGTTCTGATGACATGAAGGAGGATCGATTTTATTGGCTTAGCATATGTGATTATTGGGAAAACTAATTGATGAAAACTGTACAAGAGGTTGAGGCCTTGAGGGAGACTGAAACTGACTTGGAGGGGGGATAAGGATATATAAAGATATGGTGGAATCGTTTAGTGTTCTGTGTTAGATAGGAACAAATAGTGAATGCGGATTGCTACAAATGATCTCATATATTAATTTGTTATGATTCATGTAGCCTACTGTAACAAATGGGCAATCGGAGCAACCGGTTAAACCGGCCCTTATTACTTACTATAGGAAGAATAAAAAGAATGGGTTAGGTGGCAATTAATTAGGATGTTTTAGGATCATTAGAATAATATGATGAGGTGTCTTAGTAAGTTCTCATAAGGACTTCTATATAAAGACCCATGTTGTAATCATTTGTTTTTGTCAAATAAATAAATAAAAGAAGTGATTCTCGGAGGGAGCTTGGTAGTGGCTCGAATACTACCTTACATTTGTTTGTTTGATCTTTGTTCTTTGTGTTTTAGTGCATTTTTGGGCAGAATTCTTTAAGTAACAGAGGCATTCTGTTACAAAGGTATCAGAGCAATACGTTCTTGGAGTAAAAATGGTGCAAGAAAACTTGGAGAAGTTGGAACGAGGGCTGGCCAAGGTGACAGAAGCCATAATCGGCTTAGAGGGAAAAATGTCAGACGCTATAGTTGGTTTAGAGGGCAGAATGACTCAACGTTTGGATAATCTTGAAGCCTCGGATGATAAGTTGAATCAAAGGATGGACAAAACAGAGAGAATTTTATCAATTCTGATGGAGGAAAGAACAGAATTGGATGGAAAGAAAAGGGAAGAACAGGGAAGGAAAATTAGGGTTTCTGATGAGGAGAAATTGGGGAAAATGCAATTGGGGAAGAAATTGTTTGCAAAATCACAACCCATTCAAGGGGTAGGGCCGAAAATGTTGGCAGACAAGGAGGCACAAAGAAATGGGGCTGAATTTGATGAAGAATCGCCTCCAATTGAAGAGGGATAGAGCCGTGAGGGGAGAAGAAGAGGGCGGCATGAGCAGTATGTTAGTGATGATGAGTCAAGGAGCATGAATTCTAATTGGAGAAAAAGAAAATTAGAAATTCCAATGTTTAATGGGGAAAATCCCGATTCTTGGATCCGGAAGGCGGAAAAATATTTTTCATTTTACCAACTAGGTGAAAGGGACAAATTAGAGGCGACGATGGTTAGTTTTGAGGGCAAAGCCGAGATTTGGTTTGATTGGTAGGAACAAAATGAATCAATTAGAAATTGGCAAGATTTGAAGTACTTAATTTTGAGTCGATTCCGGCCTTGCGACGAAGGAGAAATGTGTGAGCAATGGTTATTGGTGGAGCAAACGGGTTCGGTGGCGGAATATAGGAGTGAATTCGTTTCAAGATTGACTCATTTGGGCAAAATGGAGGAAATTGTGATGATAGGGGCATTTATGAGAGGGTTAACCGAAGACATAAAAACCGAGCTTAAGGTTCTTGGGCCAATCAAATTGGGGCAAGTTATGTCGTGGGCGGAGAAGATCGAAGCAAAAATCATGGCACAATCCCATACATGGTTAGGGAGGAGAGGAGAATCGATGAGAACTACCCACAACAACCACACCCATAATAAGTCCTTTTCCCATAATCCTAATTCCCAAAGTTCAAGAAACCCACCTTTACGCAACTACCCACCAAACAACTACAAACCCATGAACACCTCTTAATTGAGGGGGAGAGAAACCGGAGGACCGTCGGGGGGATCGAGTGCGAAGATTGTCGGATAAGGAATGGCGTGAGCGGAAGGCAAAAGGATTATGTTACCGATGCGATGAAAAGTGGTCCGTGAATCATAAATGTAGCAAGAAAGAGCTTAGTGTTTTGATCACATATGATGAAGAGGAAGACGAAGAGGAAGCAAATGGGATGGAGGATGAACCGAAAGATGTCGAGGAAAGGGAACCCATGATTTCGCTAAACTCGGTAGTGGGGATTACAAACCCCAAAACCATGAAGATGTTTGGAAAAATCGAGAATGAAGAGTTGATTGTGATGGTAGATTCCGGGGCTACGAACAATTTTATTTCTACTAAAGTGGTTCGAAAATTGGGAATTACTTGTGAAGAGTGCGAGAAGTTTGGGGTGATCTTGGGGAACGGAGACGAGATTTTAGGGCAAGGAATATGCCGTAGGGTAACGGTGCATTTGCAAGGATTGGTGATAATCCAAGATTTCTTGTGTTTAGAGTTGGGAAATTCGGATGTGATACTTGGAATACAATGGCTTGAGACTTTGGGCCCGGTGACAACTAATTGTAAAACGCAAACCATGCAATTTCGATGGGAAGGTGATGTGGCTATGTTGATGGGAGACCCCTCTCTTAGGCGTTCCAAGATATCGTTAAAGGCTGATTTCTTTAGGGTTTTTGGCTGTGAGGAGAGAGAGAAAATTGAAGGAGAGAAAGACAAGGAGGGAGTATCGAAACCTGACATTCAGGAGGTCCATTTTGGTAAAAAAATGATGACGTCAGCTTGGCTACTGATGACTTCAGGAATTCTGGGATATATTGTTCTAATGATGTCAGCAATGATGTCATCAATTCAAAGAAATGCTGGGCTGATTTGTTCAAAGCATGCTGATACAATTCTGAGAATAATTTTGAGGGCTGGAATCACTCTATCTGTCATAGCCACCAAAGCTCTTGGTGACCATAAGACCCGTGCTGAAGAGGTAAATGCCTTGCATCTCGAAGGGATTATTTTTGTTGTAGCTGCTACTAAAGAAGAATACAGTTCGGTGACACATTTGAGGACAACCTATTGGACACACAAAGCCAACTTTTATCCACCTTGAGGGTAAGGTGGAACTTCAGGCGGTCGGTAATGTCATGAATCAAGGCAAAGGGGTCCAAGGGCATTATCGACATTTCATATTAACTAGTCATTGTATTTTGTAATTAGATTAGTTGTTATAGTAGTCTCTTGGGAATGAACTAAAAGTTGCCACGGGAGCTTCGGCTTCTTCACAAACTGTACCTCCGATCACCGAGGACTTAGAGTTTGCTGCCCAGCCACTTGACAGCCTGGATATATGTGTGACTCCTACGGGGACCAAAGAGATATTGGTTTCTTGGCATGGTTTAGGTCCGGCTAACGCAACGTGGGAAGATAGCAAGACGTTCTTGGCCGCTTATCCTATTACTCACCTTGAGGACAAGGTGAAGGTTTTAGCGGGGGGTATTGTAACAAATGGGCAATCGGAGCAACCGGTTAAACCGACCCTTATTACTTACTATAGGAAGAATAAAAAGAATGGGTTAGGTGGCAATTAATTAGGATGTTTTAGGATAATTAGAATAATATGATGAGGTGTCTTAGTAAGTTCTCATAAGGACTTCTATATAAAGACCCATGTTGTAATCATTTGTTTTTGTCAAATAAATAAATAAAAGAAGTGATTCTCGGAGGGAACTTGGTAGTGGCTCGAATACTACCTTACATTTGTTTGTTTGATCTTTGTTCTTTGTGTTTTAGTGCATTTTTGGGCAGAATTCTTCAAGTAACAGAGGCATTCTGTTACACCTACCTCATATTTTGATAATTGGGATTAAGATTTTAACATTATTGTTGGAGTATCAGCTACATAATTGTAAAATTCTGTTAGTTACTAACTCCAATGATTCAGTTTGCTAATTGTCTCATTAACTTGACCAGTTACATAAAGATTTAATTTCGGAGGGTAAATTTGGTTTCATGATGCATGCTAATTGACATGTAGGTTTTAGATCCTTGTGCTATCTGGACTTGGGGATGTGTAGTTGACGTGCCCACAATGTTTTTCCGCATTTAAACAATATTACTACTTCGCTAAATCATTTACTATAGGATTAATGTAGGATTACTTCAATGCTTCTGCTGAGTTTCAGCATGGGAGGGGTGAAGAGAGAATTAATATACCAGTCTCACCACCTCCAAGATAAAAAATAAGCCTCAAATATTGAGGCCCTCAATATTGTCATCTAAATCATTATACATAAGATATTCTGTTGATTTCGCTAGTCATTTCGACTTAGTTCATTAGTTCAAAACCTAAGATTTGCGGCTCTTCTGGTGACTGTGGAAACTAGCAGCATAATGGGGGAAAAAATCATTCCAACAGTGAAGGCTTTCAGCTTTCTTATAGCTGCCTAAAGTGCGGCTTTAGTGTTTCAGCACTACTAAAGTTTTCTTAATGTGGCTGTATTGTTTCAGCACTTCTACAGTTTTCTTACTTTTCTCTTTTTTCTATTCTTCTCACCCTTTCACCTTAATCTTTCCTAAAGTTACACCCTAATGAAATCAACTAAGTTTGTCACGAAAATAAAGTTTCCTATTAAAGGTATGTAGATGCTGCTTTGAATTTTATATAGATGGTAAAAGGCACTTCAACTAATCAATGTAGTGTACTCAACTCAGCTCAAACATATTTTCACAGAAGACCAACAACACCCATTACCACAATGCCATCAAGTGGCTCCCAGCTAAGCGAAGCTTGGGGGTCAGATGCAGACAACCTTATCCTTGTATAAGTAAAGAGGTTGTTTCTGATCGACCTTTGATAGCAAACATCATCGGCAACATTACATAAATAAGTGCATCTGATTCAAAGAGTCGCTCTCACCGAATTCCTTTGGTGGAAATATGGAAATTTTTGTTTTCACTTATTGCATCTTGCCTTACAAGTTACAGACAATGTCACATAAATTTGGATGAACATTGATGGTATTTCTGACTCTGTTTGGACATGCCATTTTTTTGGCTTCTATTTTCTAAAGATTTATTGCCAGTTGTATTTATTGAACTTGCCCAGTTATCTGATGTCATTTACACTATGTTTAACGCTGCAGGTATTTGTTGATAATATTGACTTTCTCAAGGAACTTGAGTGACCAAGAGCGTGTTTATAGAATATAGATATGACCGGATGTTGTGATGCTTGGAGATCCATTTCAACATCATGTCAAAGATTGTTGTATGTTGTAAACTTTTTTTTTTTTGTTAATCGTATGAGAGGCAATCAGGAATTTAAATTTTATGTTGCACTCAATCAAAGAAATTTTAGAGTTCTACACCAGCCAAATTGTAATGTAACATAACTCTTACAGGCATACTTTACATATTAATGCGACAATTCAATAAATTTTGTATCCCATCAGTCCACATGTGTTTTTCTCCTTTGTTTTTGCATTCAAATTCTATAACCCTGTCTGATGTTTGTATCCCAAAGTAAGCTCTCTGCTCGCTACTGGCTTCTCGCTCTCTACCTGGCCATGCTGGAATATCGCAGTATACTCCAGTTACTATAACTGCAGAAATAATGTTGCTGGTTAGATATAATGATGATGAGCAAGATATTGCTCATTTGACATGCTACTCAAGGAAGGCAGAGAATTAAGTTGCTTACACTTCTTCTTTTTTGTGAATGCACCTGCCATATGCCTGCTTTTTAGTTTAACAACTATCTGCTTAGCACAAAAATATTTGGTTATCTACTTGTAGATCATGTTCTATTCCAAACACTTCATAAAATTGAAATCCAAGCTTTATCCTGTCTTTGTTTTTATTTGCAGGAAAAATGGGCCAAAACAATTGTTAGTAAGTACCTCCAATGTCGAATTTATGCTGAATGACACTTGTTTCCAGTGTAAATCACCTGGGGTCAAACATTTGCAAAGAGTCAGCCTACTATCAACCAGGAGTTTGACAAAATATAAACTAGTCTATTGCTTTACTACCTTTTCTTGTACGCTTTAGAAGCTCTCCACCCTGCATCGCAAAGTTCATAGCAGTCGTTGAGTGTGATTCTCTGCCATCTTCAGATTGTTCTTCACTTAGAGTAAGACCTGCTGCTCCATACCCCTTCTGTAACCTTGCCTTGAGGGTTGCAGCTCCTCTTAGTGCTGCATGATGTAATTAGATGCTAGAATATTAATCTTTTTTTCATTATTTAACTCGTTTTGTTTAGTGTATAAAGGGAAAAACAAATCTACGGGTGTTTTTTCTATTAAATTATACTTCCGTATTTTCATCTTTTGATTCAACTAAACTGCACTACTTCTTTCTGTCAAACTTGTGGCCATACCAGTTGCTGCTCCTGCTGTTAAAGTCATGATATCACCGTTCGTCCTTGCATTTATTGCAGAATTAACAGCTGACAGGATCTGATGGTGATCAGCTCCCATTTCCTCTGCAATTTCAATGCAGTGTGATGCTACCAGTGCAGCAGCAGATGCAAGGGCAGTAGTCGGTTTAGATGGCACCTTTGGCTGTCCAGATGATACTTCAGTTGATGTTGCATTTGAAGCCGTTAAAGCCGCCACAGCAGCAGCTACTCCTGCTACAGACACTGCAGCATGTAGCTGTGCATTGTGAGTTCTCATTTCATGTTTCTTTTTCTCCTTTTGATCTTTCATGCGCCTTCCCATTGTTCGTCCTTTTATGATGCTTTTACATAGCTGCAAAATCATATCATGTTTTACGCAACAGCTGTTATATGTGTATGGACTCTTCTTCAATATCAGAACTCAGAAGTGATCTTACCCCATTTCTTAGCAGCTGTTGATTGGACAGGAACTCGGGGTGCAGTGCTTGATGAAGTAAGAACAGTTCCTAGCCAAATTTGACCCATGTCAGAAATGGCTCAATTGACGAATAACTGAATTAGATCATTCTCATTCATTTAACGGTTAACATAAGGCAGAAGCATTTGTTTTTATCTATTTGACTTCAAAATTTTCACCCATGTTAGATTGAGGAAATTTGTCAATTAGCAAATGTAAAAATTGGTTTATTGGCTCTCAAGGAAGAAGCTAGATGAATATTTAAGTACTTGCATGGATTTCTAGTTGCACCTTTATTGCTCTCTATCATTATTATTGCATATCTGCATGCTTAAGGAAATATGATCAATTGTTAGTTGAAGGTTTCAGCCTCTCTTACATGCTTAAAGAGGAGTTTGATTCTGATTCGAAGGTTGTTGAGTAGCTTTCTACTTTGCGATTTATGATAAATTTTAAGAAACAACGTCATGACTCAAGAAGTATATACCTTTGTTTCATCACTCAGTCTTGGAGAAACCGGAGGACTCTCTCCATTTCGTAGCGATTCTACTTGCTGCAAAATGAAAAAAGTATTTATTATTAAATTTAAAACTTTCTTTGAGTGTCTTGCGTATTATGTTGTTTAATCAGACTTATATGGAGCTTAAGTTAGATAAATATTTACATAATCATTGGATATCACGGTATCTCTGACACTGAGATTCAGTTCATCACTAAGAAAACCAAATGCTGTCTTCTCAGGCTTTTTCGGCATGATATAGCTGGTAGAGAGGGCCTTTGAGAGCTCTGTGGCTGAAACACTCCATGATCTTGCTAAGAACTCCATGGACTCAGTTGGTGTTTCTGGTGGAGGGACAGACGTCGGAAGCCATTTTGCAGGACCATTTTCATCTATGTGTGCTAGCTTATGTGCCGCGCTTTTCATGCCATCCATACTTGTCTCTACATCCACAACGAAGAGGTAAGCTACATTAAGAAGCATGAAATTTACATTCTTGATGTATTATGTTATTAAATTAGGTACCGCCTTTCTTTTAAAAAGTATATTGGTAGTGTACATGAAACAAATGCCCTCTTAAACTATCCCAAGTACAACCTATAAAGAATCATGAGTTATCCTAATGGTCGAAAGCTTTCTCTCTTGCCTCACCACCTACTGGAAGACCAGTTCTCTTCAACCTCTTGCAAGTAGAGGAAAAAGTACAACCTAACGGCTAATGAGAATCGAACCCAAAAAAGCACAACCTGCTTCACCCGATGATTCTCTAATAGAGAGTATCATTATAACGATCTAAACTTCGCCAACCCCCCGCTAAGCACCAAAACCTTTAACTCTACAATGTCTAAGATATCATTGTTACCTTTCATGTTAGCTGATGACTTGGAAGTCTAGTAGGATGAAGAAGTGTTGATGGGAAACTAAATATATAGTCTAGTTCAAGAGCCTATAGTGAAGGTGAAGGGTTGAAAAGAAGTGTAATAGTTTATATTCTAATATTCCATTGAAAAGACATAAATAAATAAAGATTGAAACACTTTGTTGAAAGAGTATTTAGAGTGATAAGAGAGTGTTTATTGTGCGTGCTTTTCACTAGTGAAAGAGGAAAAAGAAGGGGTGTTTTCAAGTATTCTTGAGCGGCGAGTTAAATGATGGCTTAGGGGCCTTATTTGCTGCCATTATCACTGATTAAAGTAAGCAACTTTGGGGCCCTTTCTTCTAATGCTAATGCGTAATGCCTCATGGCATGAGCAAAGTTGTATGTCACTGCCATGTTTAGTATTGTTTGGTTTAGACTTTAGATGATGCTTATGCTTTTGCAGATTTTGGTTTCTGGATTTTTTTGTCTCACTCTTTTGACCTGGTTTTGTGCACACGACTGCTTGGCTGATTCCTTGAATTTAAGAGCTTTGCATTGGTTTCCACTTTTTCAGTACAGTGCCACTCTCTATAGAGAATGAGAATTTTTGCTTTTGAATTTGTAGAATTTTTTTAATCATATATGTAGCAAATTCAAAAGGAAGGAAGAATAAGAAGAATATATTTGGTTAATCCAATCGAGCACTACTAGAATTATATTTTCAGCTATGCATGCTTGGTAGTGTTACTGGGTTAACGAGAATCGAATCTTGTCTAAGTTAAAGCATGTATCAGTTTCTTCGAAGGAACTTGAGTTCAATCCTCACTACTATTTATTTGTTATTTGTGAAAAGAATCAAATCAAAAAATTCAATTATACTTGTTAGCTCATCTTGGATGAGACTTTCTCACCATTAAACAGGTTCATATAATTTGACCATTAATTAACAATTTAAGATTATAAGTAATCAATATAAGGTTATAAGTGATCATTTTAAGACTAAAAAAGTGATAACCTTAAAATTATTAGTGATCACTTTAATGTTATAGTTAATCACTTTAAGACAATAAATGTACATTAGTCAGGTTAATAGAGATGGTTTTACTATGTGACTGTCTCATTTAAGCATTTGTGTATATTCATAGCTTAATTAACTATATGCAAAGCAAATAATAATTGTGTGTTTCTTGGTATCAATTTTAGTTGCGAACACCATAACGAATGTCTCATTTTTTGGGTATATTACAAAGGTGAAAAAGAAAACTCACAATCACTAACCTAACTTAAAATTCTTATATTTCGTTTTTTAAGAGTTCATTTCTCACATGAATTCTTGCTTCTTTGAATCATGCTTGGATTGGGGGGTAACGATGGGGATAATAGAGAAGTAATACAAAAGATTTTTTCCATATTATTTATAGTTTAGGTAAAGATTAATTGTATTGTCAAGATTGATTCAATTTGATTTCTAAGGCATTACTCTATTCTGGAATACTAGAAAGTAGCTTCACGGGTACAATTTCATCAAAATACAAAACATGATTAACTAAATAAAAAAAGAGAAAGTGGATTAAAAAGAAGTGCAATCCTGAAATTCAGCAAACCCAAAAGCAGGCGCAACTAGTCGCCATTGTACTACTTTAATCATACCAATTTGTTTGAAGCTTAATTAAGTTGTAATGGTGGCACACACCCGTGCACTAAACTCCTGCTATTTACGATGCTTAATACTCTTTACGGGACGTTTGATTAGTGATATTGAATTTGAATGAGTTGGTAGTACCTTTAAATTTTCACACTTTAAACAAAAGTTCGATTTCCACTCTATTAGGCCGATTTAATGTATATTTTATATTTTAAAGTGATCACTTAGAATTTTTAAGTGATCAATTAGAGAAAATAAGTTAATTATATTAGCTTATATTGAAACGATCTTATATGAGACTTGTTGTTTGAAGTAATATTGTTTGATTACATATTGTTTATTGCTTAGGTTTGTAGTTATTTCATTATATTTTGCATTTTTTTTATGTTGATTTTGTACAAATTAAGAACTAATTGGATTTAGTTTAAATCTTTTTGTTGATAGCCAAGAGGTGATTATCGAAGGAGATGTAGTTACTTAGACGATGAAGTTTAAGTATTTAGGATTTGTTATCCAGAGTAATGGGGAGATTGATGGAGATGTAACACATCATATACGAGCGGGTTGGCTTAGATGGCGAGCGGCCACCGGAGTGTTATGTGATAAGAAGTTTCCGGCTAGACTGAAAGGTAAATTCTACAAAGTTGCCATTAGGCCAGCATTGTTGTATGGGTCAGAATGTTGGCCCATAAAGAAGATCCACGATCAAAAGATATAAGTAGCAGAGATGCGAATGCTGAGCTAGTTGTGCGATAAAACAATGATGGATAATATCAAAAATCAAGAGTTCAGAGAGAAGCTAGGGGTTGCTCCACTATCTGCTAAGATGCGCGAAAATAGAGTAAGATGGTTTGAGCATGTGCAAAGAAGGCTAATAGAGGCTCTTGTCAGAAGGATAGAAATCATAATAGTGGAGGGTAAGAAGAGTCGAGGAAGACCTAAGAAAACGTGGGTTGAGCAAATTAAGGACGACTTGAGTGAACTGCACCTCTTTGAGAACCTGACTAGGGATGGGAATAGTTGGAGACGCCAGATTCGAATTCTAGACTAGTAAAAGTTTCTTTAGTTTTCTTTCTTGCCCTGATGCCTAGTTGTTTAGTTACTTGCCCCTTTGTTACCCATCGGGTCTATTATTTTATCTCATTCTTTGTTTGAATATTGTGGTTCTTCTGCATGTAGTTTTTGATCTTCAAGCAACAATGTTAATCACATTCCTCTCTATGCAGTGTTCTCGCCTTTTGGGAGTAAAATTGACCGTTTTCCTCTAGTATTCTCTCTCATGGGAGTACGGGTATGAATTGTTCGTTACCTTCCCACACCCAGACCCTATTTTCGAGATATTGAGTTGATGATGATGATGTGTTTTTATTAATTTGGCACAAATTAAGAACTAATTGGGTAAATACATCCTTTTTGAGTGTCAAGTATGCATCTAGTTTAAAATTTCTTGATTTTCCTAATTAGTTTGGTAGAAACTAAATTTTTTTGAAAGACATACTTTTTGTAATATACCCTTAATATCATACCTTAACAATACCAACTTTGATTCAACTTGGAGGATGTTGTTCTAACTGGTAGCATTTCTTGAAACTTGAGAATAAGAAGGAGAAACATTGTCCTCGTTAAAGTAGGTTTTCTAACTACATCACATTAAACTTTCATCATTATCAATAACTAAACGTGTTACTACTTCTAGATCTATTGATTAATATTGCAATTTTAGTTTTTGTGTAGTTCACAGTTCACTAGTTTAAAATTACTAATTTTTACTCTTATACTTATCATATTGCACTATTTTACATAATTCTGCTCATATTAATTATATTTGAACGAAAGAAAAATAAAAGAAAATGAAGGAAAATAAAAAGATTGTAAATTCTTCATTTGGATACTAGAAAAATAACATGACCATGACGAATCTAAGTTTTGAAATCATGATAATATCTTGATATGGTTAGTTAGATGGAGTAACAATTATGAAACAAATAAATATGTCATCTTATCAATGATTACAAATTAAACATTTGACAACATATGTTAATGGTGATACGTAACATATACCCAATATTTAATTCAACTCTTAAACAAGTGGCAAACCAAATCATTACTTTGTATTGCAATATGCTTTTTTTTCGTTCATTTTTTATTTTAGATGGTTTTATTTAGGGTCTTGAAATAGTAATCCCTCCGATTCCCTGCGACTGACTGATTTAGTTACTTTGAATCAAATAAGATTTCACTTAACTGTATTTTGATATATAAATTAAAAATAAATATAAATTAAGAGTGATTGATAAGTAGTACAAAACATCAAATGGGACATTTGCTCCGAGTTGAAGGAAGTATTTAATTTCATTTATATGGAGTATATCTTTACAAATTATATATATTAGCCTCAGCCATAGTAATTTTAATATTTTAAATGTTTATAATTTTAATCACTCATCTTACACTAACTTTATTTTAACATTTTTGTAATATTTATGATCTCTAAATGTTTTTCATTAATTTTATTTTAATATTTATCTATGTCTTTGTTCTTAATGTTTATTTACTAATTATATCTTAATTAATATTTTTTAATACTTATCGTTCTCACTTTTTTTCATTTCTCAATCAACATGAATATTATGTACGAGGACAACAAATAAAAATGGATGGAATAGTAGTACTTAGCTGAAGCGCACCCTCTGTCCTACCAATTTTGCCGCGAAAGAAATTGGTAGGAAATCAAAAAAATAGATAAAGTGATATTTTATTGGAAAGTGGAAAATGATATGAATGAAATGAAAATTTTAAGTTAAATGTGTGATTAACGATTTGAAAAAGAGTGTACGTGAGTCATGACCAAAATTAGAAATTGAACAAAGAGTAAATTTAACATAGGTGGTCTGAAGTTTATAGCTAAATTTCACTTAAGTGGCCTGGAGTTTTAATAATTACAAATAGGTGGCCTATAATTTTAAAATTAAGTAAAAATTTGTTTTGTAGCAAAAAATATTTTAAATTCATTTTTTTTGTTAAATGGGTTTCCTTCTCAATTTTTAAAAAATTTTCCATAAATTTTAACATGTTACTTTTCATGTTATTTTCAGTTGAAATATTATTTATATTTTTGGCATATTATATTTTGTTTTGATTTTATTTATTTAAAAAAATACATTATTAAATTCAATTATTTAATTATTTAAAAACTAAAAATAAAGAAATATTTGAGAATGATATATAAAGTTTTTTGTGAATCTATATATTTTTTAAATTACTATTGTAATTTATCGATGGTAATTTTGCTATTTTTGTGAAGGTGTTATTATTTATACATTTTAATTGATATTGCAAATGGTGTTCAAGGTATGCTTACATATAAAAAATGATCAATCCTATTTTAAAAGTGAAGATTTATAAAGATTCACAAAAATTTATAGCAAATACTACTTCATGTTTCACTAGCTAACATGATCTTACTAAAAAAAATGCCCTATAAACAACATTTGAATATACAACATTTAAAGAGAAAAAATTTCCATCTCTTTGCTTCAGTTCTTGTCGCACATATATTTAATAGCTCTGAATTTGAGAAATAATGAGTTTTGCTCGAAAACAAAGGTGGGATAAATTATTGTTTTTTTTAAAAGGAACCTCATAATTTATCGATAAAAATATCATACAGTGTCTACAATACAGTAACGATCGATCAAATACATAATAATTTTAATCAAACAATTTATATAGAAAAAGTTACGATCAACATAAAAGAGATCTATTCCCAATATCACATCGTGGATTGATACAATCTGCTCCGAGGGGCCTTTAGATTTGGTGTGACTTTGATACAACCGAATAATTAAATCTGTTAGATTTTTATAATAAATAAATAAAATTAAAACGAAGTATTATATGTCAATAAGTAATTTATATATCAATTAAATTAAAAAAATAACATGTAATTGTTTTCAATTTTACAAGAATAACAGGTTAAAAAAACATTCATGTGAAATTTACTTTTAAACAAATTTAAAATGACAAACTAAAAAAAAAAGTAGAGCAAATTTAACAGGACAAGGGAGTATAATTACACAAATTTAACTTTTACTATTATGTAAATCTTCTGGCTATTGTATCATTAATTTGCTACATTTGCAATTTCTAATTTTCTATAGTTAATAATATAAGATAATAAAAATTATTATAGTAAAATAAGTAAAATAATGATTTTAATTCTATGTCTAGCAATAAGATTAATAATAAGATTTGTATTTCCTGTTGGGGATGAATTTTTGGTATCTTTATTAACTTTTTATTAAAAAATGTTTTCATTGTAGTGGTTCATTACTTGAGTATTACATTGATAAGATTCTTAATTAGTCTAATCTATGATGTTAAAAGTGGGCTACAATAATAATCTTAGTGTTAGATCTTAGCCCATAAATTTGGTTTCTTTTTATATTCATTTTGTTTATGTTGTGAATTTGGACTCACTAGCTAAAAAAAAATCTAAATGATGCAAACAGATATAAACACAAGTGTTTTATAGATATCTAAAGGTATCCGAGCTCCTTCTAATTTACGTCATTTATATTTCTTTATGATGATTAAACAATCGCAATATTGCATTAAGCATATAGACTCTCAAACATACTCGGTAGTGTTTCGGAGTTTTCTCTCATTACTATATATATATATATATATATATATATATATATATATATATATATATATATATATATAAACAATTTTTATTTTTTTTATATATTCAACTACACAATCAAAATAACCATCTCTTATCTTGAGAACAATCTCTCAACATCACAATACTAATTCAATGAAAAACATTCTCAAGTTTCTTACAAAAAATAGTCCTTTCACAAGTTTGATGTATCCTTTTATAGGCAAGGAGTAGATCATTTTAGAACCATACATTAAATCACCATCAAAGCACAATTAACATTACAATTAACTATGAAAATAAACATAACTATTAAACAAGACATTAAACAAGGAATACAATGCACCTCTTCAATGCCATTCAACCCACGAAACTGACCAGAAAGGAATCCAAGGGACAGTGCTCAAACGAGCCACGTTGTGCTCGAACGAGCATTGAGATCAGAGGCCACTGTTTGCTGATTCACCTGCTGCTCGAACGAGCCATTGAGGTGCTCGAACGAGCAGTGTGGTCGAGCCACTCTAATTGTTGCTTTGATCAAGCAAATTTCAAGCCATGCCTTGACTCGTTCAAAGCATGGTTCCCGCCTTTAGTGACTCTTATTTGCCTCACATTAAGCACCTCATGAACCGTTTCAAACCTTAATTCACTTACTCTCGACACATTCTCATCGTTCCTCTCCAAAGTACAACCTAAGGCATGTTCGATCAAGTGTTCAAAGTCATGAATTTTGATACTTGCACTAACATTTCACGCATTGAAAACTCAAAAATCTATGTAAGACATACTTTGCTCCTCGTTAGAGCATGACCACGAAAAACGCCAATGCTCTTTATCACCTGAGTGTCTTTCTATAGAAAATGTGACCCATCTTCCATGCCATTGGCGGCCCTAGCATATTACAAGGGGTTGCACATGCAACCCAATCCTCTAAAAAAAATCTGATATTAATAATGTAGATTGTAGGTTTTGAATTCAAAACCTCTACGCTCTAAGTATACGCATCCCTTATTGTTGAGCTACACCTTAATTGTTTGAATGTATAATTGACGTTTTTAATACTTAACTCGAATAACATATAATGGAAAACTAAATATTTACAAATATATACTAAGAATATATTGGATATATTCTCTAATAGTTACTATTATGTAATAAAAGCAGTATTTAATTTTCCAAAGAAACTCGCCTTCTACTATTTCAGTAACAAACTAACAATATTGTTTCAAATAGGTAAAATATTAGTGATTTTTTTAATGGACGTGTTTTTCTTTTATCTGTAAATATTTGACATTTTGTAATGTAATGGCTTATTTCAGAAAAGATTGAATTTTGTTAAATCAAAATTTTTGTGATCTTATTGTTCAAGTTAAATTGGTGGAAATTCACATATTTCTGAAAAATTAATATTGTGTAAATCTAACACTTCCAACTCCATCTTGGGTGAGAGCCATTTAATGACATTGTAGCTGTTATTGAGTCAACTTGATCCAAATTCGCGAGCTAAGTCAAAAGGCCCAAGTAATTCAGTCAAACCCGTTTTTAAGGGTGGAGTTACCAAAATGCCCTTTCAACCGCTAACTAGATCAGGTCTCGTCTATAAATACCTGCATTGAATGCCATTTATGGTATGCTTTCTCTCTCTAGAACTTACCAATTTTAGTCATCTTTACTTACATTATTAACTGACCACTGACTTGAGCGTCGAAGGGGCTTTCCGGAAAACAGCCCCCGGACAAGTAACTCTGTTCGTTTTGTAGGTATCCTGCCACTTAGCTCGTATTCTGACATCTTCAGTAGCCGCGGTCAAAGTTGGAGTAACACCTTCCGGTCAGGGAGACTTGACTCGATTTCTCAACAGAAGCAGTAGCAATGGTATGTAGTACTCTTATACCAATTTATGAACCAATAGTCCTTCAAATTCTCAATCCATGTGAAAATAATATTCTTTCTCTTAAACGCAATTCAGGAATAAAAATAAGAATTTATGTTAAACATGCATGCTAAAAAATTTATTTAACTAAGTTGTGCAACGCCATCCCTCAAACCCAAATCCTGAATTCACCGGTGTATAATGCTCAACTATTCTTTGAGCATGTCAACTAAACTAACTTTCACTCTCTCTCAATTTGATGAATTCGAATTTCTAAAAGCTTTAATTGTTTGGATCTTCACTCATAACACCAATTACACCATCTTTGAAGGACTTTGAGTGACGTAGAAGTCGGGACATCTTTGGACTTTAATCATAGGGCTAATTCAATTGCAAATTTCCTAATTGATGTGAAGTACTTAAATTGCCATAAATAGATAATAGATCATCTAAACAATGTCATAAATAGAGGTGTAATCATGCGTAATTATTGATATACTGGGTACATACCCGTTTTAAGCACGGAATTATAAGAATTTTTGGAAAAATATATGAGAAAAAAATTGGTTAGTGAAGACTATTGTAGAAGTGAAAAGAAGCATCAATGGAAAAACATATGAGGCAAAATCAAATATGGGTTAAATTAATTAAGCAAATCAATGGAATAAAATTAAATATAAAAAACTAACTAAAATAACTTAAGTAGAATTAGGCGGAAAAATAACTATTAAAATTGCGACACTTGTTACATTTTTCTATTGCTTTAGTAGAATTTATGATTATGATTATGATGAATGGGGGTTTAATTGTAATAGCCATAGCGAAGTAATCCCTATGTTCATTGATTTAGGGGCGTTTTCTTATAGGATAATTCTCTGAATATGTCCAAATTCTATTATTTTGTCATTTTTTTATTCTTTTATCCTTTCTATAATAACACAACAACACATAAATATTAATGTCCTTTATGAAAAAAAATTAGTTTTCCACTCATTTTTAAGTAGTCCCCCACCCTTTTAGTTTTTGGTGCAAAAGGAAATATCCCTAAATCAATAAATACGAGGGAGTATAAAATAAGATACGTGTATATATTTTGTAATAAAAGTATTTCTAAAGTGATAGTCAAATGATCAAATTTTCTCAAGATTAATTTCATTTAAATGATATATATTTTGCATTGAACTGTTTTTCTTTTAATTAAGACTGGGAGTTATTCAATGATTAGAAATTCATTAATTTCATTTAAATGATATATATTTTGCATTGAACTGTTTTTCTTTTAATTAAGACTGGGAGTTATTCAATGATTAGAAATTCATTGCATCATACTCCCTCCGAATCATTTTAGATGTCTCATTTGGGTTCTCACGGTTATTAAGGTGGTGTGGGGTCCATTAAAAATGTGGTAGTTGGGTATTTTAATTGATTAAATTTATTGTAAAGGTGGTAGTTGGGTATTGGGAGTAGTAAAAGTGGGGGTATTTAGGTAAAAAAAGATAGACAAAAAAGAAAATGAGACAATTGATATGAATTTGCTAAATAAGAAAATGGGACAACTAAAAAGATTCGGAGGGAGTACAATATAATAAAAAGATTTGAAAATTTTCAAGTTTCATTTTTATAGGGTTCCATTAGATGGAAAGATTTTATTGGTTGATGTTGGTTTACGTGGGAAATAAAATTAGCCAACATGTCATTTTTACTTTTTTAGTCATCACAAAAATTAATTAAATTGAGTAATTACTTTTTTAGTATGTCAAAATTAGATATAAGTTCTTTTAAATTTTCTTAAAATATTCTATTTTTGAATTTAAAAGCTATAAAAATATCGACAATTAGTGAGGGAATATTTGCCCCTTGGTGACTTTCTCGTGGACAATATGACCATCATCTCAATGTGTTTTGTCTGTTGGTGCTAAATTAGGTTGTCGAATAGATAAATAGCACTAATGTTGTCATAATAATATAGAGTAGCTTTTTTGATTGAGCAATGAAATTCAAATAATAGGTTTCACTACCAGCAAGATTCAGAAACAACATTAGAAATACCTTTATATTCAACTCCAACAAAACCTCTAGATTAAGTAAGTTAAGAAGAATAGGTGGATCAATTTATGTGAATATTATTGATTTACCTTTTACACCAACGGACAACAACAAAATGTGGAGATTCTAGACGCTTGTATTTAGACACATAGCCATGTGTCTAAGAAAATGCGGAGCATTTAGACGCCTACAGGGGCGAAGCCACACCGGGGGCCGGCGGAGGCCCAGCCCCCTTGCCGAAAATGTGATCCTTTGGATTTTTGGTTTCGGCCCCCTTACTAATATATTATATAATTTAAAGACTACATAAATATAATAAAAATTAATATAGGTCAATGGTTGAGGTAACATATTTGTAATTTAAAGTAAAAGATCAAACCCGAATTTGAACTATTATTTTTTAGTAGACTAATAAATTTAATTTACACAAATTCTCATATGAGACGGTCTCACGGTGAGACCATTTTAATTGCCCTGGCCTAATGTACATTTATTTTTAAAGTGATGACTTTTTAGTCTTAAAGTTACACTTATAATTAACCTTAAAGTGATCACTCAAAGTGATCACTTAGACAAATGGGCTTACTTGTATATACTCGTCTCATGGTGAAACGGTCTCATATAAGACGGGCTGGTTTAATTTATACTATAAAGTCATTACTATCTATCTTTCATAATTCACATTCATCCTTTTTAGCGTATGCCTTTGTATTTTTGTTATCTTAATTTAATAGTAATTTTTTTGGAGACTAAAAAGACAAATATATGATTCACAAACACTTAGTTTCTTTTTCAAAAGGGTAATTATAGGGAAGTTTTAACTCTATTTGTCAAATATAATTTTTGCTATGATTCAAATTAATTATAATTAAAGCTGTTGGAACTGCTATAAATAAGGTAGCTATATTTAAAGCTGTTGGAACTGCTATAAATAAGGATTCCGTTTTTATAGCAGTTTTGACGACTATAATTAAGAATTTTTCTTTTACAGCGGTTGCAACGGCTATAAATTAATATTCTTTTATAGCGTACCGAAAAAAGTGCTATAAATCAAGTGCAATATATAACTCCTTTTGCCGTAGTGTTATGTCTATATGATTCAAATTTTCATAGTTTAACAAGTTATATATAATAAATAACTTGCTAATATATCGTTAATTCGGCCCCCCTAACTATAAATTCTGGCTTCGCCTCTGGACGCCTATTTGTTGACAGTTTTAAGGGTTGGAAAAATACAAATGTAAAGCGTCGGAAAGCCAAAAAATATTTAACATTGAAATAAAAGATAGTTATATACCCGACTCGAACCCCCTGAAAACCCCAAAAAACGCAAGCTAGGTTTGCCTCACCCAACATCGTCGATCCATCCCACGCCACCACCAAATGCGTCCAGCACCACCAACACTTACGACGACCACCGCCACCCACCAAGCCTCCACTGCCACAGCTCCATCCCAAAATCACGGGTTGATTATGTTTCCCACCCACGAAAAACCCTAGATCCTAATCAACCCAACCAATACTACAAGAAATCAATTTAACTCCTCAATCATACAATCAAATAAGTCTTTTTTTCGTCGTACGATGATTGACAGCAATTTAACTGGAATTTATATTAGGGTTTATTTAGCTCTTTTCTAATTCTGTTTTTGTTCAATAAATAAACTTTGTTTGATTGTTTGCCTTTTTGCTGATTTATTTTCAGTTAGATTTCAATTCTAGGTTTGAAGATTCAAATTTGAGTCACATTTCATATATGGAGTCTTATGAAATTTATGATGCTTCCCCACTTCCTATGGTTCCTATTAAAAGATGTTCTCTTCAACTTATTTTTTTAACTTATTACTTATTCTTATTGAAATCAGATCGATCTGATCGTGACGGATCGATCGGATCTATTGCCGCATCGAAAGATTCAGATCGGACTAGATCGGATCGACTGACTCGGATCGGATCGATCGACATTATAATAATAATCATTATTATTATTACTACTACTGATTATTATTATTATTATTATTATTATTATTATTATTATTATTATTATTATTATTATTATTTTTATTTTTTTATTTTTTTTTTTTATTTTTTTTTTTTGTCAAACGATTTTCTATTAACACATAACAAAAGTGGGGCCCACCTTCTAGGAAGAGTTTCCCCACCTCACTCTTCATGTGCATGGGATCTCCCTACAAATTGCATCAGTGTGAAAGTGGGGCCCACCTTCTAGGAAGAGTTTCTCCACCTCACTCTTCATGTGCATGGGAGAAACCGGGATATCTCAAAAAAGCCTCATACGGCGGTACAGGAATTGGCTAAACTAACTACGAAAATAAACTTGTAATCAACAAGTTGAGCTAATAAGCAAAAAGGCTCGGCTACAGGGATCTCATTCAGAGTGCAGTGGCCTCATTTGGAGATAGGGTGGCGAATCTGATTTTGGACTCAGTTTTGATGCTGTCTACTACTCTCCCTACTGTCGTTACCTTCTTCTGCCAAACTGCATCGTTTCTAGCATTCTAGATAGCATATACAAAGTTGCATAAGATTGCAGTGATGAGCCGTGTTTTAGCCTTGGGCATACGACGTTTGTGAAGAATGTCTTTCATGTTCTTAATGTTCCAGTTTAATCCCAACCAGGTGACTAGTGCTTTCGAACATTGAGCGCTGAAGTTGCACTTGAAGAAGAGATGATCCGTCGTTTCAGGGTGCATTCCACAAATGGGGCATAGGTCATCATCCACAACACCCATACTTTTGAGCCGTTGTTTTGTTTTGAGTCTTTGATGGTAGGCTAGCCAGATCACAAAGCGGCTTCTAGGGATGACTGTAACATTCGAGAAATTTGATATTTTAGAATCTGAGAGAGTAAAAATAAATATCAAAACTTATTACGGGTTAAGATAAGTTAATTGAGAAAGTAATATCGAATTAAAAACACGAGAAAACAAATTGGACTCAAGTAAGGATGACATGATACTTAAATTCATCTCTTATATCTCATTTTATTATTTTATCTTATTACCCTTTATTCATTTTCTTTTTTTTAATTAATTAAATTTGGTCCAACTTTCATTACTAAGCCTATTTCTTATATTAGAAACCAAAAAGAAATCAGAAAGTGTTTTTTCCATTTACTATTCATCATCTTCTTCAATCTACTCTTTTCTAAACCCTATTGTTGCTACACTCTTGTCAAACCTTATGCATTTCGATGAACATCAAGATTGTTCTTCCACTGATTTTCGAAAGGAAGAACAACTATGGACTATGGTCCATCATCATCTTGTTCCTCAAACCCGCAATTTTCTTGAAAACGTCCAAGCAATCATAAAACCCAATTAACCTTTGAACATGGCAACAACATACAAATCTTGTTATTTTGTTTAATTCTCTCGAAGCAGCCCATTTGGCCACCTTTTTCGCAATGAAGAACATCAGAATTGGTCCCCTATTTCTTTGATATGCGAAGAAATTTTAGAATCAACTTCCCCTCTTTTTATTTGGTAATTTTGAAGACCTTTTTGATTTGAGTTGGCCGAGAATGCTTCAAACCTTGGTTCTTGATTGACCAAAATTATTCAATGGGATAAAATGTTCTTATCCTCTTTTGTCTATTAAATCTTACTTTAATATTTATATGTAAATACTCCTTTTCCTTTAATTTCGGTTGTAAACTCCTTTGATATGTTCCATTATTTTATTCTTTTGATCACATCAACCTTATTATTATGAGATTTAACAATAGGATTTCAATTAGATGAATCTTGTTGATTGATGTTAATTAGTAGATCTTGAGATTATGAATCTTGATGAAAAATATTTGTTATTGGTGAATATAGGTCAATGTGATGATGAGAATTTATTATGGATTATAATTTTAGTAGAAGATTACTCTAATGATTTAATTTGCATTAGTTTAGTATTCTTGGATGTTCTTAGAGAATTTGGGATAAAACCTTGGTTGTTGTATAAATTAAATAGTTTGATATTCTTGAAGGGATTATTAGGTTCTTTGAGAATTTTCAAGGTGGGTTTAAATGTACATATTTGTGTTTAATTGAAAAAGGCAAAGAGAGCTATGAAGGTGGGTAATCTTTAAAGGGATGTATATGAATTTTAGAGCATAGTTATGTTACCTTGATGGTCTATTGTGGTTTGAGTTTGAACATGCACTTTTCTTTAATGATTAGATATGCTAGATTAGAATCTTGGTTAATCTACGGTCATAGGAGGAGATGTAATAAGATGTATGTTAGTTTAGAATCATCAAACACACGTTGTGATAGTATGTTACGGATGTATTTCAGGAGATGACTTCGTCAAAGATCTCTCCTAATAGTTCGCGGTGAATCGATCTTGGCTATCTGAAGCGATGTTGTCGGTGAGTAGTAATAGTCCCTAAAAAGGGTCTGGCCAGACTACTGATTTGAAAATGTTTCTTTATCAAATTGTTTTGAATTGATGACGAACTGGTTATGAATGATTATGATATGGTCAATGGATCGGGCTTACGAGCTGGTCATTGACGGAGTAGAGGGAAAACCTCCCTTACTCCCTATATTTGAGGTGAATTGTCATTCAAATATTGACTAGCCTCACCCGAGAGTGACATAACCTTAGAGCTATGGATGTTCCTCTCAACTAGACTCCCTGTGCGCACATAGATCTAGGAAAAGGATGTTGTTTTTAGACCGATGTTTTGTATAACTGTGTTTTGTTGTTTTGGATTGTTACTTCTCATTCAGTTTAATCTGACCCCCTGTTGTTTCCATCTTTTAGATTGTTTACAGATCGGTACCAGCCGGGAACGATGGGTTAGCGGTGATGAATAGAGTATACATGGAAGATTTATGAATTGAGTTTGTGGGAAGTGGTAGCGTTGTATTGGGTTTTAGTATTTGTGTAATAGACTTTGTATATTGATTACGTTAGACTTATATAGTGACTTGTATGAGTATTCTAGATTTTGGTTTAACTATTTGAATTTAAGATTAGGTGGTGTGGTTATGTATTAGACCTCGTGACCCTTTTTACGAGCTATTAATCGAAATTTGAGATCTTTGGGTTAGTAAACCCCGTGATGACCCGTCTTATTTGGTCAACCGATATGTCGGGTTGTTACAATGACGGCTCGGTTCCACACAGTAGTAGCCCAACACACTTTATCGGCAGTCCCCAATAGATCTTTGTATACGACATCGATGGAATATTTCGATGTTTTCATCCAGTCTCTCAGGGTCTCCTTCACCTCGCACAGGTTTTTGACCACCCAACTCACAGTGATGGGCGCATGGAAGAGGTCCCATCTACCACCTTTCATATACACCTCATGTACCCATTTCACCCATAAGGAGTCTTGCATTGTGCTGATGTGCCAGGCTATTTTGCCTACAGCCGCTAGGTTCCAGCACAGCAGGTTACGAATTCCGAGCCCACCTTCTTTTTTAGGCCTACAGACCTTCTCCCAATTCACATTTCCTGGAGCTCCATTGTCCGTTTCCCCGTGCCATAGGTATGAGCGACACACGGCGCTGATCTAATGTATGACTCGCTTGGGAAGAATAACAGTTTGACTCCAGTAGTTAGATATGCTCATGAGGACCGAGTTGACCAGTTGGAGACGAGCTGTGTAGGAAAGGTTCTTAGCGACCCATGATCGAATCTGGCTAGTCATCTTATCCACAAGGTATTCACAATCTACAACAGTGTATCTCTTGGAGGTGAGGGGCATGCCTAGGTATTTAACAGGGAGGCTCTCAAAAAAAAAGTCTAGAGTGCTAGCTGCATGCCTACGGATGTGATCACTGACTCCTGCGAGGTAGATACTCGATTTAGAGTAATTGGCTTCAAGACCCGAACTGGCAGAAAAGTGCTGCACCCCTTGGCAAAAGGGTCTGAATTGAAGGCATATCCCCTTTACAGAACAACATCAAGTCATCCGCAAACTGTAACGGTCCGGCTTAAGTGACTAGGATAATCATATGAAAATATGACTCCGGTTCACAACTGGACACTTAATGGGAATAATCCCATCCAAGATCGTCAACGTTCCATCGATAAAGGAATATAACTAGGCGGAAAAAATAAAGCATACGGTAGCGACAAGATTATAAGAGTTTCATATTACAACTTGAGAACCCAACGGCCTCTACTAACGAAAAGACAAAGCAACTAGACTAATTTCCATTACATAAATGTAAATTATTTTCCGACTATAGTTCTTATTACATAAACGGTCTTGGGTGATGTGATCCTAATTTGAACCTCCCCGTCCCCCACCAATCAACCCTAGTCGTCGATCGACAACGAAAGCAAGTTCCAAAGAACAATCCAATACACGTCAGAGACAACATACAAATTATCAACAAGTGGAAAGCAAACAATGTGTTCACCCTAGCATGCAAAGGCTCTAATATATTTATTCAAAAATCCCCATCTTGAAACGTTGCCCGTCCTGTTCGGGTCGTCCAAGTAATAATCCAATTCATTTGGAGGAATACACTTGGGAGAGCTAATCAAGGCAACCACCACCTAAGACGTTGCTCGCTGTTGGTCGTCGGAGGCTAAAGTATGCATACCCCATGGTGACCGTAATGATCCAAAACTGCCATGGGAACAAAAATATATAATCCATTTCAAAATATTAACCCCTTGGAATAACCAACACATCCATCCTCAATTTCCAAGTTTAACTTCTTTCAAATTATTTGAGGTGTCTAATCCTTATGTGAGTCACAATGCCATATTCAAGAATGAAACAACATTACTTGCACAACCACATAAATTGTATGGTCTAAGCGTGTACCTTTAAGCACGGCAATCAATGATATTCAAATGCTACAGGAATTTCACCCTCTTATGAATCGAGGTCCTAAATAAATACACACAAAGCAACACTATTAGAGCGTGCTTACACTTCTAACTCATTCTATACCACTAAGATATCAATAAGACTTAGTAACTTTAATTAATTTCATCAAATTCCAAATAGTTCAAAATTCCACATTTTAACTGAAACTTAAACGCCAATTTGGACGTTTAGAAAATCCAAATGAAAATCCGACTTCACCACTAGCCCGAAGCATCAATTACCTTGGACACCAATTATCATAATTTCTAAAATCCATTTACTATTTTAATTATTTTAAGCGTTAAACGACTTTTAACATATCGTTAAATAAAATGACAACAAAACACACCCAACACATATAATAATACACAAAAAGAATACAAATGTTACAAAACCACCTTTTGAATCAAACAACATACAAAATCTTAAAAAGCCATCAAACTAAAACATACTCATCCACAAGAACACTTAAATATTCATAAATTATGATAATTAAATTAAATACTTGATCCTCTTAACAAATTAAAATTTTGTAGAGAATCATAAACAAAAACACCCTTTTGAATCAACAATACATCAAATCCCTTAAAAAAAAATTTGCTAAAGAATTTATTAACTCATGAACACCTACATTACTTAATCCATACATTTAAATTTCTTCTAACAAATTGGAATCTTGCTAGAGAAATATAAGTCATAAAAAGATTATTTAAACATCAAATTAAACCTAATTCCTATAACAAATTTACTTTTAAAAATTTTATATAATATAAATTAAAAATTTTTTTATAAAACAAAGGTTAGAATGAGAGGAAATGAGAGAAAAAAATCTATCTTCTTACTCAAATCAGGTTAGAATGAGAGGAAATGAGAGATGAGAAGGCTTTAAGAAGGATTTCCTCTTAATTGTGCCATAACACACAATTAAGGGAGGAGTTACAAACCTCCTTAGCTCCCTCACCATAACCAACCACCCCTTCCATTTCCCTCCGAATTATATTTTTTATCTTATTTATATTAATTATGTAATTATTCCTTTTAGATTATTTTATTATATAGAATATTTTAAAACACGATAAAATACGGGGTGTTACAGACTACCCCCCTTAAAAGAAGTTACGCCCTCGTAACTTGCAAGAAACACACCAGTATAACACACAACACGGTACATGCTAACACAACGTAACACATGTTTAAAAGATAAAATTCCAAGTCAAAGTAGTTTAACATCACTTGCGCGAAATTCCTATCGCCCTCTACCCCCCTTAAAGAAGTTACGTCCTCGTAACACGCCTAACCTGAAAGAGGTCAGGGTACTTTTCCCGCATAAAGTCTTTGGTCTCCCATGTAGCCGCTTCACGTTCGTGATTTGATCACAGGTCCTTTACCATAGATATATCCTTCCGTCGTGTACTATGAACCTTCGTGTCCAAGATTCGAACCGGTCACTCAAGGATGTATCTAATTCTAAGGTTCGGGATCTAAGACATGAGAGCCGGCGGCATGATACCGCTTTAACCGAGACACATGAAATACATCATGTACCTTTTCTAAAGACTTTGGAAAAGCCAACCAATACGCCACTTTACCAACACGTTCCAGAATTTCATATGGTCCGATGAATCGAGGGCTCAACGTTCCATGAGTGCTAAAACGTATTACTCCACGCATGGGTGATACACAAAGTAACACCTGTTCTCCCACGACGAACTCTTCAGGACGTCACTTCGAATCAGCCTAAGACTTTTGACGATCCTGTGCCGCTTTCAAGCGATCCCTTATCAATTTCACCTTCTCAGTGATCTGGAATAACAAATCAGGTCCCAAAGTCACCGCTTCGGTGAAATCGTCCCAATAAACCGGACTACGACAACGACGTCCATACAAAGCCTCGAATGGAGCCATCTGTATTGAGGCCTGATAACTTTTGTTGTAAGAAATTTTGACCAGATCGAAGTGTTCATCCCACGACCCTTGCCACTCCATAGAAATAGCGCGCAACATATCCTCTAATATCTGATTCGTTCTTTCCGACTCCCCGTCTGTCTGCGTATGAAAAGATGTACTATATAATAACGTAGTACCCGTTGACCATTGCAAGGTCTGCCAAATTATGACAGATATCGTGTATCTCTATTGAACACAATAGTACCGGGTACACCGTTATATCGCACGACATACTTAATATAAGCTCGAGCTAATTGTTCTATCTCCCAATCACAGTTCATAGGAATGAAACGTGCTAATTCCTTCAAACGATCAACTATAACCCACAAAGCATCATTACCAACCTTCGTTCGAGGAAAACTCATAGAAATATCATCCCACTTCCACAATGATATCTCCTAAGGTTGTAGGAAACCTCTTGGTCTTTCATGCTCACTTTTAACCTTCCGACAGGTCAAACAACGCGAGCATATTCTGCGATATTTTTCTTCATTCCAGATCACCAAAACATTAACTTAAGATCTTGATATATCTTGTCACCGCCCGGATGGACTGAAAATTTTGTACAATGCGCTTCATCCAAGATGCGCTCCTTCAAAGATTCTTCCCCTGTTGGCAAACACCAACGACCATTAAACCTCAAGCTTCCATCTTCGTGAACAAAGAATCCCTCCGCTTTTCCTTCCCGAGCCTATTCCTTTAACTTTAACATCTTTGGGTCTTTATCTTAGGAATTCCAAATTTCTTCAAAGAATGAAGATCGAATAGCCAAAGCATTCAGACATCCCTGTATCTCACCCTTTCGAACCACTTCCAGATTCAACCTAGAAAATAATCCCGATGTAGCTCTTCAACTCCGTTTAAGGCAGACAGCGAGTGATTAAACTTTCGACTCAACGCATCGACTATCAAGTTCGCCCGTCCCTTATGATGTACGAATTCTAGGTCATAATATGTCATCAACTCTAACCACCAACATTATCGCATGTTTAAGTCGGGTTGAGTATAAAGGTACTTCAGACTTTCATGATCAGTGTAAATTCCACATTTAACTCCATACAAGTAATACCTCCATAATTTGAATGCAAAAACTATAGCAGCCAACTCCGGATCATGAGTAGGATAATTAACCTCATTTACTTTTATTTGTCGTGATGCGTAAGCAATCACCTTACATTCCTGCATCAGTACACAACCCAATCCTTTCTTCGATGTGTCAGTGTAAACAATATAATCCAACTTAGGGTCATGTAGAGTAAGAACAGGATCCGTTCTTAACCTTTCCTTCAATGTCATGAAGGTCTGTTCAAACTCGTCAGTCCACTCGAACTTCTTATCTTTCTTCATCAACGAAGTCATAGGCCAAGCGATTCGCGAGAACTCTTTGACAAAATGACGGTAATGCCTAGCCAACCCTAAGAAACTTCGTACTTCGATGAAACTCTTTGATGACGACCGGCTTCAGACTACCCCTATTTTCACTGGATCCACCGAAACACCCTCCTAAGAAACAAAATGGCCCAAAAATGATACCTTTTCCAACCAGAATTCACACTTTTACATTTTTTTTATTATTATTTTTTTTTCTTACAATTTGCTTTCTCGCAGGGTTTGCAGGACTAATCGTAGGTGTTTCTCGAGTTCATCCTGGTTTTCGAATAGACCAGCATGTCATCAATAAGGACAATTACAAACTTATCCAGGTACGCAATAAACACTTGGTTCATCAAACACATAAATGCAGCTGGAGCATCTATCAATCCAAAAGGCATCACGGTGAACTCATAATTCCCATGACGTGTTCTAAAAGTCGTTTTATGTATATCCCCTTCAGCTATTCTTAGTTGGTGATAACCCGATCTTAAGCCAATCTTTGAAAAGATCTCGGCTCCCCTCAACTGATCAAATAAATCGCCTATCCGGGGTAACGGTATTTGTTCTTTACGGTCACCTTGTTTGACTCCTTATACTAAAAGACCTAAAGTTGTCTTCCTTCTTCCTCATAAACAACACCTGAGCACCCCATGAAGGAACACTTGGTAGGACATACCCTTATCCAACTTTTCTTCAAACTGACACTTTGGTTCGTCCATCTTCTTTGGAACCATGGGATAAGGAGCCTTGGAGATTTTCCCTATTGCTAGTACCAAGCCCATCATGAAATCGATCCCCCATTGAGGTATCACAGCGGAAATTTCTTCACTGACGACGGCGTCATTATTAGGGTTTAGTTCTTTTTCTCCTCTTGGCAAATATAACACAAATACAATGGATGCTTCTACCTTACCAACTTTCATAAGTCCAATGTTGACACTAGATCAATCTACGCCCCTTAGGGTATTTTCGATGTCTCATATCTTCCTCGAATGGTCCTTTCAGCACTACCCACTGGTTCCTATATTCACTAGTAGCTTTGTACCTTCCTAACGAGTCAATTCCCAAATTGCATCTAATCCCTCCATGTATAATACATATAGATCACTAGGAAAACTTACTTTCAAATTTTTAAGGGTACGACTTTATATAGTTGTCACATTGATTGAAATGACTGAGGAGTAGTAGGTTGACTCTTTACCTCTTTTTTTTTTTTGCCTCCATTTTCTTCCTTTCTTTCTCTTTGCTAATGACATTTCTCACTTAGGTGACCCTCTTATACATTCTTTTAAGGGTATCATATCGGTTAATTTTCGATGTGTTTTCATATTTCGTATAACAACTCAGATCAAAACGTTGCATTTTCTTGTCCTTCATCGGCACATCTTTTTGACAATACTTTAGGTACTCCATGAATTTGCGGTAATACTAATCTACTATGAAACTCCCCATCTGAAAACGAGTGAACTCATTGGACCTTTGCTTGTGAACGTGGAGTGGGTAAAACGTTTCTCATAAGGCCTAATTCAACTCTTCCCGTACAAGGAGTCTGTCACTTCCTTTTAACAACTACTCCTTACTATTAATCGCCCAATAACATGCCTCCTTGGTGAGGTCGCAAGCGGCTTTACTCACCCTCAACTCCTCAGGGCGCAAACAATACACTGAATACTTTATCGAATTCACTTTACTAGTTTTCCAATTTTAGGGTTCTTCCTTCCTATTGAAGGTCGTAGGTTTGTTCTAGCTGACCCGTTTACTCATAATGATTATCTTTATCAAACACATATTTGAAATTATCAATTCAAGTAAAAAAAAAATATATATGATTTTTTTTTTGATATATATATGTATATACATGGTATATACGAAGCTTATGAAATATTATAACTAATAATACAACTGTCAAAGAAAATACAAATATGCCAATTTCAAATCAAAATTTGGGTCATAACTTACACATAATATATCAAATTTACAATATCTTTCAAATCATGTGACATGGAATCACTCAAATGATGAATTTTTTTTCCAATTTCTTACTAACAAATGAAAAATATAGGGGTAATAATAATATATAGTTTGACTAAGGATTTACGTCTCTAAGATTTTTATTATTGTGGGTTGACACAAAGTCCGTGTAGGCCTCAAAAAGTTTATGAAATTCTCTAAGCCCATTTTTAAATCAGATGATTCGCAGGTTTTTTTATTTAAAGTTGTTGGCTTAATGTGGCTAGTCCTCTAGCTCATCACATGGGCTCTCCACTGCTGGCTCAATATGTGGTGCTCTAGCATTAATTAGAGGTTTAACCAAATTCCTTAAGGTGTGGTGATGTCAATTTCCAGTCATCCTTCTCTTTGAAACGACGGGCAACGTAACCATAGCACAGACTAAGAGAACCATAAGTTCCTCTTCTTAGGTCTATAACGCAGGAAAAATAAGGGTAAACTTTTATGACAAGAGGAACTAAATACTTTTTCATAGTTTTATATGTTTGTTACAAGGACTGGAACTGAAAACGTTCAATACGCTAAGAAGGCAAATCATTATGTGTACAAGGTTAAGAGTAAAAATCGAGCAACTACAACCGTTAGATTACATTATTCAAAGAGTTATAGTATATAACACAAATATCTATCCATCTATTGGCATCTATAAAATCATTGTGCTCCTAGTGATTTAGCAGGCAGAAAATCTTCATCGTTATTACCCGAGTTAATCCCAGAATCACTACTAGACTTAAACATGGAATCCTCTACTTTACCCTCCTCATTATCCACCCAAGAGACTCATAAGGGTCCTCTTTCGGGTCCTCCTCCTTTAATGATCCCCTCATATTAGCATTCTCATAAAACGACATTGGTTCTACAGTATAACCCTAAATCTCTAGAGTTTTGTTAAGTTTGGCCCTCGGGATCATGTGGGACTATGGATCGGTAGAAGTGTCTAATGGGGCTCAGCTACAAATTCCTCCCCCAAGGGTTCTGAAGCTATATTAGGTTCCTCAGGTACTTTTGGTTCTTCCTCTTCCAAAGATTTCTCAATATCTTCGTCGGTTAGGGATACCACCCGATTTAGGGCTCCTAGCAATTGGCCTACTATACACTCGGCTATCCTAGTAATATTTTAGTCCTAACCCTACTTGATGAAAATTGCTCAAACTTAATCAAGTTAGATACTACATCGTAACACACCCTATCCAGAATAAGTTGGATCATCTTTATTTAGTCCCTAAATTCAAAGAAACTCTCACCTTTTATCCTCCATAGGTCTAGGCTAGAAACCTCCCTCCGAAAAGGTATCGGGTCAAAATACGATCCCTCTCTCCCCTCCTCTAGGGTTTGAGGTCAACAGGTGTTTTTCCTTTGTTCTCATACTCCCTGATTTATAATTAAACGATACTTTAAAATCACATATTAAACTCTAACCAAACACCTTAATCTTAAAAACAATTAATAGCCTTATTGGCTCACCACACAAAGCATACTACATAAAACCATATTGAACAATTCCTTCCCGAGTAAATTATCCCCCAACTCTCTTCTAAGGTCAATATTATTCCTTTATCAGTTTATGAACGTCGGCTCTGATACCAATTGTAACGGTCCGGCTTAAGTGACTAGGATAATCATATGAAAATATGACTCCGGTTCACAACTGGACACTTAATGGGAATAATCCCATCCAAGATCGTCAACGTTCCATCGATAAAGGAATATAACTAGGCGGAAAAAATAAAGCATACGGTAGCGACAAGATTATAAGAGTTTCATATTACAACTTGAGAACCCAACGGCCTCTACTAACGAAAAGACAAAGCAACTAGACTAATTTCCATTACATAAATGTAAATTATTTTCCGACTATAGTTCTTATTACATAAAACGCGGTCTTGGGTGATGTGATCCTAATTTGAACCTCACTCCAGTCCCCACCTGCAATCAACCTGCTAGTCGTCGATCGACAACGAAAGCAAGTTCCAAAGAACAATCCAATACACGTTAGAGACAACATACAAATTATCAACAAGTGGAAAGCAAACAATGTGTTCACCCTAGCATGCAAAGGCTCTAATATATTTATTCAAAAATCCCCATCTTGAAACGTTGCCCGTCCTGTTCGGGTTGTCCAAGTAATAATCCAATTCATTTGGAGGAATACACTTGGGAGAGCTAATCCCAAGGCAACCACCGACCTAAGACGTTGCCCGTCCTGTTCGGGTCGTCAGAGGCTAAAGTATGCATACCCCCATGGTGACCGTAATGATCCAAAACTGCCATGGGAACAAAAATATATAATCCATTTCAAAATATTAACCCCTTGGAATAACCAACACATCCATCCTCAATTTCCAAGTTTAACTTCTTTCAAATTATTTGAGGTGTCTAATCCTTATGTGAGTCACAATGCCATATTCAAGAATGAAACAACATTACTTGCACAACCACATAAATTGTATGGTCTAAGCGTGTACCTTTAAGCACGGCAATCAATGATATTCAAATGCTACAGGAATTTCACCCTCTTATGAATCGAGGTCCTAAATAAATACACACAAAGCGAACACGTATTAGAACGTGCTTACACTTCTAACTCATTCTATACCACTAAGATATCAATAAGACTTAGTAACTTTAATTAATTTCATCAAATTCCAAATAGTTCAAAATTCCACATTTTAACCAGAAACTTAAACTGCCAATTTGGACAGTTTAGAAAATCCAAATGAAAAATCCGACTTCACCACTGCGTCCGGAACGCATCAATTACCTTGGACACCAATTATCATAATTTCTAAAATCCATTTACTATTTTTAATTATTTTAAGCGTTTAAACGACTTTTAACATATCGGTTAAATAAAATGACAACGAAACACACCCAACACATCGGATCGGGGTGCCACTATCGGGGCGGCAGCTGCTGTCCGAAACCATCTATTATTTTATTATCATTTTTTTTATATACATATGTTATAAAATTATTAAACCCTTTTAAATCTCATGACCAAGATAAATCTAACAAAAACCGAATTACATCTACTAAAATAAAACAAAGAATACAAATGTTACAAAACCACCCTTTTGAATCAACACATACATACAAACAACATCCTTCAAACAAATCAAATTTTGCTAAAGAATTTATTAGAGAAAAACTTATATAAAATACTCAATCCTCCTTAATAGTCATAGGATATCATCATATATAAAACATAATCTACCAGATAAAATCTTTATTAAAAAAAACTCTAATTAACAC
Source organism: Amaranthus cruentus (assembly GCA_019425755.1). Taxonomy (NCBI): domain Eukaryota; kingdom Viridiplantae; phylum Streptophyta; class Magnoliopsida; order Caryophyllales; family Amaranthaceae; genus Amaranthus; species Amaranthus cruentus. The sequence continues at coordinate 8,582,510 of CM033466.1, forward strand.
TTCAACTAAACTTACCCTTTGATCAAAAGATTGGATGGAACAACAATTTTTATTTTTTTTTACTCAAATCAAAGGTTAGAATGAGAGGAAATGAGAGATGAGAAGGCTTTAAGAAGGATTTCCTCTTAATTGTGCCATAACACACAATTAAGGGAGGAGTTACAAACCTCCTTAGCTCCCTCACCATAACCAACCACCCCTTCCCTTTCCCTCCTAATTATATTTTTTTTATCTTATTTATATTAATTATGTAATTATTCCTTTTATTTTATTTTATTATTTTTTTTTTTTTAATTTAATAATTTAATTTAATTATTATTTTATTATATAGAATATTTTAAAACACGTTAAAATACGGGGTGTTACACAAACACAAGGTGGTTTAGGTTTAGCTTGGAACATCTAGGGTGGTACTTGAAGTTCTCAGCTTCGCCAGCTACTTTGAGGATCCTCGAGAGGTACTCCATGCCTATGACAAACAGTAGGGGAGATATGGGGTCTCCTTGCCTGACTCCCCGTTTAGCCTTGAAAGGTTCAAGGGGGTTACCATTCATGATAAGGGAGTATTGGGTGGAGGAAACACACGTCATAACTCGCTTGACGAACTGGGTAAGGAAGTTGAGCGCAATCAACATATCCTTGAGGAAGTCCCAATTCAGAGTATCATAGGCTTTCCGTAGGTCCATTTTTAAGAGGCAACTAGGCATGCAGCTTCGTCTTCCGTAGTGTTTTACCACATCTTGGCACAGGAGGATGTTGTGTAAGATATTGCGTCCTTCCACAAAGGCGCCTTGGTTAGGGCTGATGATGGCCGCTAGGACTAGCTTGAGCCTAATCCAGATGAGCTTGGAGATGCACTTGTAGATGACGTTACAGCAGGAAATAGGACGGTAGTCCCTTGGGCCTTTTGGGCACTGAATCTTAGGAATTAAAGTGATTGTCGTAACATTCCAGGCTTTAGGGAGGACCCCGGTCTCAAAGAACTCTTGGATTACTTGAATTACGTCCAAACCAACTACTGGCCACGAAGCTTTGTAGAAACCACTGTTGAACCCATCAATACCGGGGGCTTTATCCCCGGGGATGCTCCATAGAACTTTTTTGATTTCTGCCTTAGAGAACGATAGGGATAGGAGGTTTTGTTGATCTGCTGTGAGCACTGGACCCTTGTGACCAATATTCATGTTGATAAGTCGTCTATTTTCAATATCATTACATAAGAGGTTAGTGTAGTACTCCTGAAAGATCTCTTGGATCCTGGACTGATCACTGATGATCTCCGAACCCATGTGAAGCACATTGATGGTGTTTGCTTTATGTCTGTGCTTGATGGATTGATGAAAGAATTTGGTGTTTTCATCCCCCATTGTAAGCCAGGCGATTTTAGCCTTTTGCCGCATAGCTGAATCACGGTCTTGCTTTGCCTTCTGAAGAAGAACGTCCATTTTACATTCAAGGTTAATAAGACGAGCATTAGTTGGGTTAGCATGTACCTCCCCTTGGGCTTTGAGAAGGTTGTTCTCTGCTAGGATCACTGCTGCCTGCTCATCATTCTTGAATTTCTATTTGCATATAGTCTGGACAAGTTTGAGTTTCTGGATGATTTGGTGACTTTTGGGGCCCTGGATTGGAGTGTTCCAAATGTGATGGATAACCTGTAAAAAATCTTCTCGTTTCCCCCAGTGGTTGAAGAATTTGAAGGGACGGGATCTTTTGTGCTGCTTGAAAAAATGGACTAGCATAGGTGTATGATCAAAGTCACCCTCTGGAAGGAAAACTGCTTCGGCTGTGGGAAAGGTAGTTTCCTATGAGTGATTGCCCATGACTTGATCGATTTTGCTTAATACTCTCGCTGAACCCTCTTGCTTGTTAGTCCAGGTGAAGAATCTCCCTGTGCTCTTCAAGTCATGAATTTCACACGTCTCCATACATCTCCTTAAAGGTTCCATATCACTGATGCGCGGTCGTAGGCCTACTCGTTCATTTATACTAGCAATGCAGTTGAAGTCACCCATGAGTAGCCACGGTCCTACAATGTTGTTCTTGAGGCTCTCAAGCTGTGTGAAAAGGTTTTCTCTCCCTTTCTTATCTCTCGCACCATAGATGGAGCATGAAAATTTATCTCCATTAAAAGGGTTCACGTCCACATGAATTATCTAACTGCTGCAATGTATGATATCCACCCTAAGCTCATCACCTTTCCAAGCCACGATGATGCGTCCCCCTTTATGTCAATCCAGATTATGAGTGATGCACCAAGAAGGACATAGTCTTTGGTAAAGGGCACCTAGGCCTTGCCGCTTTACCTTGGTTTCGAGGAGGCTAAATAGGTTGATGTTGTGGTTATTGATGAATCTTGCTGTCTGTTTTCTTACCTTATTTAGCCCCCTCACATTCCATGTTAAAATGCTATTCATTGTCATTGATGGGATAAGCCCCCAGCGCTTTGATTGGAAGTTGTAGGATGGTGGTTTCCTCCCCATTCACATCATCATTTTCGTTCACAAGAGCATCAAAGGGATTTGTTGTTGTTACATCACTATGTTGTTGGTTGCCGTCATGGTTGTAGTACCTACGGGGGGAGCTCCTAGTGGTCGTAGGAGGCTCAGTCCCTTGGTGTTTCTGGATTGACGGTTTTTGCTTCACAACATATTGCTTTCGAACCACTAACTGAAACCCTTCTTTGTCTTTACGAGGACGTTTGTCTTGTCTTGGAGCTTTTTCCTTACCTTCTCCATTTCTACACTCTTGTTCCTTGTGGCCCATCTTTTTACATGTGTTGCATAGGATAGGTTTCCATTCATAGACCACCTGCTGTGTTACTAGTTCATCCTGCACGTTAGTGAAGTGAATTTCTTCTGGGAATTTCGCTTTGGTGTTCATTTCAACTAGAACCCTGGCAAATCATAGACGAGCTTTCTGTCTAGTAGCATTGTCAATTTTGATGACCTTCCCCACAGTACCCGCTATCTTCTTAAGACTACTCTCGCTTCTATATTTAACTTTCAATTTAGGTAGTTGGATCCACACGAGTATGGCTGATAAGCTATCTTTATCCATTGACATTTCGGGGGTCCATGGTTTAATCACGAAGGGTTTGTTATCAAACAAGACGCTATTTGACTCATAAGCCTTATCCCTAGATTCATTGGACTTCATTCGAACCATGTATACACCTTTGTCTACCATGCCTACAGTGTCAATATTTAGGTCTTTCCAAATACGTCTCACAAAGCCATCCATAACATGTAAGGGTGGGTTTGCCCCGACCACAAAACACACCACAACAGTTTCCCAATATCTAATTTCATCTTCTATATCACATAAATCAATTTTGACAGATTGGGGGTTGCAAATGTTGTTACCTTTTGGGGTCACAGAAATTGGGTCCACATTTGGGTGCAGCTGCGTGGAAATGCTCCCAGACAGATTTGAACTCGCCTCAATTCCATTGGAATTGTGAGATTTTCCCAGAGTGTTCTTCATTAAAGCAGACGACGAAAGTGGTGGATGCTCTGAAATTAATTTGCTTCCTGCCTCTAGAGTAACCTCACCATTTTTGTTTCTATCTCCATTAACGATGGACAACCAGGTGGCCGGTTCCACCACCTTCAATGTTTTGTTGTTCTTCAAATTAGAAAATTGAGTTCTTGGACCCATCTCTGAAATTCCAGTCACGTGCATCACCCCCTCTTGGTCTTCGGCATACGCTTTCGTAACTGGCTGGAGATGTGCTTCATTGTTGCTAGCTTCAATACCTATGGTGGCACTGCAATGAGAGGCTGGGTTCATCGGTTTTAATAGGGTTTTCGAAACAAGATCTGGTTTGAGATGGGATGTGTTTTCTTTGGCCAAATCCTGTTGTACCTCCAACGATTCTTTCACACCTGCTACGATATCAGTTGAGGCCTTCTTCTGGGCTTCCGTCTTCCTCGACCTTCCTGGACCTCTTGCCTTGGCTGGTTCAACCATGCTAGGGCAGCAAGGTAAACCGAGGGTATGGGAATCGCACAATCGCAGGGGAGTATTATTATTATTATTATTAATATTGTTATTGTTATTGTTATTATCATTATTGTTATTATTATTAATAATAATAATATTATATTATTATTATTATTATTATTATTATTATTATTATTATTATTATTATTATTATTATTATTTTTATTACTCATATTATTATTATTATTATTATTATCATTACTATTACTACTATTATTATTATTATTATTATTATTATTATTATTATTATTAAAAATGACATTATTATTAATTTATTTTTTAATTAATTAATTAAATAATATTAGTATTTATTAATTATATTCTTATTAGATAGTATATAATAATAATAATAATAATAATAATAATAATAATACAATAATAATAATAATAATAATAATAATAATAATAATAATAATAATAATAACTTTATAAAACCAAATCAGGGATCGATCGGATCGATCGCATGGATCGAAAGATTCGATCGGATAAGATCGAATCAAATCGATCGACCTAAAATTCGGATCGGATCCAATCAAATCGCATTTTCTTATTTTTTAGTTTATTGGATTTTGGTTTTGCATGTAAATTTTCTGATGAATAGTTTGCATCTATTCTGTTTGTGGTTTGTTTCACTTAGTAACTGATAATAAGTGAGAAATTCCTTATGTTTGTTGCACTAGATTGGTCAAGAGTTTTAAAAAAAAGTGAAATTTATTGTTAAGGTTGAGAAATTATGATTTAAATTGCATCTGTGGTAACAAAATATCAGCAGCTTCATCTAAATTTGAGACCTTAATATTTTCTTTAACAATGTCTTTCTCTTCCACACAATCAGCATGTAATATTGGTGTTTTGTAGTTGAAAGAGGATAAATCTGCCTGCTGGTTGCGCTCTTGTTGATCTGCTGCACGGATAAGTATGTTTACCTTTGCTTTCGGCGATGTATCTGAGATTATATAGCTTTTTATATTAAGCATTGCCCACATAGATTGTTTGCAGCCATTATTCTCTGCGTAGATCAATTTGTGGAGATTATTAAGGTAATATTCAATATCTAGGATCTTTGATGATTTTTGGCGTGTTCAGTGCAATATTAATGACTAAAACTTACAAACTGCATTTTCATTAGATATATAATATCCTAATTCAAGTTGTAAACGTATTTGTTGCTTGTTCATATACAAAATCTTCTGATACTTTGGATGACATGTCTAGAGTTATTTGTGATGATACTTTGGGCTTGGATGTTAACATTACTGATTGTTCTTCACCATCTATTACTCCACTCCATGCTGATCCATCTAGTCTTCCATCATATAATCCCAAAAAAGCGACATTCTTAATTGTTTTGCATTCGAGTTCTACTATTCAAGCCTCCCTAACCTTTAATCGATTACCATTCTAGTTTGGCTTCTCTAATTCATGTCCTGGAGCATTTTGTTTAAAATCTTTTTTGTAATTGTGCTGATTTCGGGTCGTGAAATGATGTCTCTCTGCAGCAGCACAAGCGGCGTAAGAAAATGTTGTGCTTTGTGATGAGTTGCAGGTATAACAGCGTTCTACCTTTTCTTCTTAACTTACTAGTGATTCCCTAAAAGTGCTTTGCTTCGTATAATAGTGTGTATAATTGTTGTTCGTTGCTGGATCTCAAACAGAGGATTAAAAATTTTGCTGCAGACTATATGCGAGATTGAGATTGTTCATTATGCTCGATCATAAGTTTTTCGTGTCGTTGCTGCTTCTTGATATTGTGAATGAATGATGAGTAGTGTTCTGATCTTATTCAAGACTTTTCATGGTGTTAAAGTTGTCCACTCAATACAAGCAGCAAAAGGTTTGGTAGTTATTGTGTTCTGTTTTTTATGTGTGTCCTAGTTTAGCCTCTATGATAGCCACAACGATCCTAAGTATAAGGCTGCTTGTTTCAAGATATGGATTATCTTTTCTTGGTTATATGCATTTTAGAGATTACTATAAAATAGAATTTTGGTTTCATGAAATGTCTCCCTTGGTGTCGTGTCACATGATGCATTAATCTTCATGAAATGTCTTCATTTTGAGCTAAAGATCAACTTCAATTAAAGTATATAGTTATAAAATGAAATAAGCCCCTTTGTATTCCTGTAATTTGTTTAAGCCTAGATTTCAAGTACAGAGGTGTGCGATTGAATTTTTATGCTCATACCACTTAAAGTTTGTTATTTAACTGCAGGCACTATGTTAATTACTAGGGAAGATGGGTCATGGCATCCAATTGAATAATTTGTATAATTTGGTATTATACTATTAATCCTTTTACTTATTATTTCTATTTACTAACTCAATTTTCATATATTGATGTTCACCAATTTACTTTTAGATAATTTTTAATGTTAATATATTTGCAGATTTTTAAAGGGAGATGCTTAATTTTTGCATCCAAGAGATTGAAGGAAAAGATTTACTTTTTTAATGGCTTAAAAGCTATAATATACATTTTTGAGTTTTAGCCAACTTTAGTTGTCGTGCTCTTTCTCATGTCAATTGTGTTTTATAGATAGATGTATAATAAGATTGTAAATTCAAATATTTCTGATATGTTCATTTAGACAATGTATGTATTGGAAAAAGAAAGAATTACTTGTGTATGTTGCTAATATTACATCTATAGTTTTTGCTTATATTCAAATTACGTTACTTTCACTTAGACGTATAAAATCGTCTGAAATATTAAGCATTTTTCTACACTTAAAATCGTCTAATAAATTTAGTATTTTCCACGCTTTAAAGTGTCAAAAATATTTTTTCCACAGTTAAAACCGTCGAAATAGTAGCATCTTCGACGCTTTAAAGCGTCTAAAATCGTGAAAAATTATAGTATGGATTTAAGGCTATTTTTTCCACAGTTAAAACCGTCAAAAAAGTAGCATCTTCGACGCTTTAAAGCGTCTAACATCCTAAAATTGTAGTATAGTTTTAAGGCGCAAAAATTTATTTTCCACAGTTAAAAGCGTCGAAAACGATAATTTTATAGATGGAAATAAGCGTCGGAAAAAAAGCGTCGAAAATTTGTAACGCGATTTTTTTCGACGCTTAAAGCTGTCGAAAAAACCAAAATATTACCGTCGAAAAGCTCCGTGTCTTTTTGTAGTACAAAACATATTGAGATGATAGTCATGTTGTCCGCGAAAAAGAATAAATTATAAAAGTTGGATTATAAAATAATAATTGAAAGGAAAATTATTTGCAGCGAATGAATATAAAATAAAATTAGTTTTTAACAATTTTTACTGATTTTTAAATGATAAGTAAGAATGTTGAATATTTTCCACCTCTATCTTATTTCAACCCCAAATTGATTCACAAAACACTAATTTTGTCTATCTTATCTCAACCGGAATTCATTCACAAACACAAATTCTCTTGCATTTCACTCTACCAAACAAAATGTCTTTGTTAAAATCAAACTAAAATTATAATATTATTAAAGTAGAAAATAAAGAGAATAATATCGTTGTCAGTAAGAAATAGTTGTAAAATATAATAAAGAAGAAAAAAAAGGATTAGTCTTTCAGGTCCTCTCTTGAGAGATCGTTTATAGTATAGACGCCTCTCAAGAGCCCAGCCCATAACTCCCTTTTAACTTACAAAACCACTAATTAGTTTTTTTAAAAAAATTTATAAATTGGGTCAGCCCAAACTTGAGACGTATATTGTATAGACGGTCTTAAGTAAGAATTTGTGTTAGTCTTTTATTTTGGGTAATTATTCACCGTATTGGAATGGAGTTCAATTTTTTTTTTTTCATTTTCCCCTAAAATAAAATTGATCGTGTTCTTTTTTATCATTTTTTTAATATTGTTAAAGTTTTTATTTTTCATGTCCTATTTTTAATTCACTTTCACTTGCTTTTATTTGTAAAATTGAACTTTTATTTTTTCCTTAAATATCTATCCTAGTACAAGCATGCCATAGTTTATTCAAGTGTTTTAAACATTTCCACTGGATTATGATTGAGTGCCCATAATTTTAAATCGTATTTTCATTGTAAGGTCAATATTAAGACGACCAACGATCACATGCAGAGCCAAAGTTTAAATGCGTTTGGACTTTGGACCACGGTTCCAAAGCAAATTAAGTAACCAACCTAGCTACTTGGCACTAAAATATGTTATAGCTGATTTTAATAGCTGATTTTATTAATTGTTTTAATCAGTTGAATTTGAATTCGCTGCTTTGACCATCTTGTTTAAAAACAACTTATTCATATTAATAAGTTCTTTCAACCAACTAACTTACCAAACATTAATATTGACTGGTTTGACAACCCAATCTTCTAATTATATCAAAATAAGTTACAATTATTCGGTAAGCCATTTACTCAAAAACCCCACAATCAAAATGGTCAATTGTTAACTTGGCACTATTATTACAATATAAAAAGGAAACAACCATCACTACAAAAAAAAATGCAAAGTTGCGACTAAAATCATCGACTACCTCGTTTTAGTCGGAAAATTCCGACTAGTTTACCGACTACCACAAAGTGGTCGGAGTTTCCGACTAATTTCCTACTGAATCAATTTGGTAGCGAAATTCCGACTGAATTGCGACATACGTGTTAGTCGCGTTTTTTCCGACGGACGTGCGACTATCATGTTAGTCGGAAGTTAGTCGGTGACTTTTGCAGTAATTTCCGACTACCACACTTGTCGGACATTAGTCGGAAGTTATCCAAATTATTCTATAAGTATACCAATCCGGCATCCTATTTGTTTCTTTCTACATTTCACTCTACATTTCTTACTTTATTATCTTCAAATAATCTTATAATTTAAATTAACATTACTTCTTACTTCAAAAAAAAAAAGATACATTATTTCTTCCATTCCACAAGGATTCTCGCTAGCAATATTACAAAGGTGTTGTTTACTTAGATTTTGCTTACTTTAATTTTATTATATTATTTATATTTTAATAGTGTGGCCATTTTTCCATTGTAATAATTATGAGTACTTACCCGAACTGTTGTTATTCCCTTGTATATACAATGGCGTTGTGACAAGAACGATTAAAATATATTCTTGAATTTTGATGAAATAAAGCATTGTTTTGCAAATAAAATGTAAAATGCTCAATTTAATCAAATTTGGAGAACTTATTTGTCGTTTTTTCCACATTTTCATCATATATACAAGAAAAAAGACTAGTTCAATCGAGTATTTATGATTTTTACGGAAAAAAAAAACGCAAAAAGCTGAAATAAAGTTGGTTAGCTGCCGACTGGATTCCGACCAGTTAGTAGTCGCTATTTGGTCGGAAACTTCCAGATTTTGTCTATAAATACCCTCCCTCAACGTAACTTTTCCTACATTTTCTACATTTCCTACATTTCTCTCTACTCTTTTTCTTCTTTATTCTCTCCAAATAATTTTGGTTAATTTAAACAAGTACCTGGTTGCTTTGTTTTTTTACTTTGTCCCGCTCTTCCTCCAACTCGTACTTGTTTAATTTCAATCGAGTATGAGTTGGAGAAGGGCGGGATGAATTGAAAAACATAAATTTAACGATTAACTACTATGTGCTTGCGTTGTTTCTCACTTTGTCCCTCTCCTCCTCCATCTCGCACTTGATTGAGGAAACTCAAATGTGAGATGGAGGAGGAGAGGGACAAGTTGAAAAACATAAATTTAACGGTTCTATTTATTGTAAAAAAAATTTTAATGAGCTTTATTTTTGTGCCATTTTGTTGTAATAATTATGAGTACTTAACCGAAATAGTTGTTTTTCTTACTTATTGTCTTGTACGTTTACTATAAAAATGTGTTAGAAACGATTAAAATATGTTTCTAAAATCTGAGAAAATTCAGCATCGTATTATTTTAATTATATTTGCTACTGAAAAAGCATAATTTTCGATTTGCAGTTTGTTGGTTGTCTCCGGTGGTGGTAATTACGGCCTATTGTAGTTTCAATGACTGTAAATTGCACCACTGGGGAACCAACAAGCTGCATTGAAAAAAGTATTCTTAGTAGTTTATAATAAGTAAAATTTGCGATGCTGAATTTTCTCAGGTTTGAGAAACATATATTTAACGATTTCAATTTTTTATAGTACATACGAGGAAATATTTAAAGAAAAAAACTATTTCAACTTAGTACTTATAATCTTTACCCCAAAATGGCCGGAAAAATAGCTCATTAAAATTTTTTTTTTATTTTTACCACTTGCAGATCGGCGCTTTCCAAATGCAAGTTGGTCGGTATTTCAATTTCAAAATTGCATGTAACGACTGGTTGCCGAATTTTATTCTTAATGGCACAACTTTTCACGTGCCCGTATGTACCGACTAATCACCGACTAAATGGTAGTCGCCGTTTGGTCGGAAGTTTGAAATTACTGAGTTTGTCAGATTCTTTAATGGCACAACTTTTCACGTGCCGACACATTTACCGACTGGTTGCCGACCGTCTGGTGGTCGCTATTTGGTCGGAAAATATTTGATTTTATCTATAAATACCCTCTACGTAACTTTTCTTTACATTTCCTACAACATCCTATATTTTCTCTCTACTATTTTTCTTCTATATTCTCTCCAAATAATTTAGGTATAATATAAGCATTATTTTGGTTAATTTAAACAAGTATCTGCTTGCATTGTTTCTCACTTTGTCCCTTTCTTCCTCATACTCATACTTGAGTTTCTTCAGTCAAGTGTGAGTGTGGGGAGGAGAGGGACAAGTTGAAAAACATAAATTTAACGGTTCTATTTATTGTAAAAAAAAATTTTAATGAGCTTTTTTTGGTGCCATTTTGTAGTAATAATTATGAGTACTTAACCGAAGTAGTTGTTTTTCTTACTTATTGTCTTGTATGCTTACTATAAAAATGTGTTAGAAACGATTAAAATATGTTCCTCAAATTTGAGAAAATTCAGCATCGTATTATTTTACTTATATTTGCAATGAAAAAAGTATTCTTATTTAGATTCATAATAAGTAAAATTTACGATGCTGAATTTTCTCAGGTTTGAGAAACATATATTTAACGTTTTCAATTTTTTATAGTACATACTAGGAAATATTTAAGAAAAACCACTATTTGAACTTAGTACTTATAATTTTTACCCCAAAATGGCCCGAAAAAAAGCACATTAAAATTTTTTTTTTTATTTATGTACCGACTAGATTGTGACTGGACTACCGGTCGCAGAGTGGTCGCAAGTTGTTTGCACGTTGGTCGGTATTTTGAATTTCAAAAGCTAGTCAAAAGGTCCTGACAGGCATTTATTGCCTACGTATCCGTGCATGTACCGACTATGCACCGACCACTTTTTGGTCGCCGTTTAGTCGGAAATTTGAATGTATTGAATTTGTCAGAGATGCTTTAGTGGCACAACTTTTCACGTGCCGACACAATACCGACCAAATGTGTGTCGCAATTTGGTCGGTAGGCAGTCGGAAATTTTATTCGTTGCTAATAAATTTGAAATTTGTTGTTTTTGCAGGGCAATGGACTTACGAAGTGAAAGAAGTTGGATGTACAACCGAAGTTATAAAGGAGTTTATAATATGAGATATTTAGAAGGGGTCGAAGAATTTTTGCAATTTGCAATGAAAAAAAATCCAGCTGAAGTTAGATGTCCGTGTAAACGGTGTGGTAATCGCAGACTGTGGGCTCCAGATGTCGTAAGAGATCATCTGTTAAAGAAGGGGTTTGTCGAAAACTACTACGATTGGTACCTGCACAAATGTTCTGACGGTGCACCAATTTGTAATGAGTTGGCTCCGGTTGAGCCACTGCAGAACACGGTTCAAAATCCGTATGCACAAATGGTGTACGATGCCGTAGCAAGTACTTTTCCGGATACATATCATCATTTTCTACCGCATTGTGATGATGTCGTCGCAAATGTACCATACTCGCCGCCTGTACATATTGATGAAGATCCGAACCCCCAAGCAAGACAGTTCTTTGAAATGTTAAGAGCCGCCAACTTACCTCTGTACCCTGGTTGTGAAACGCATACTCAGATGTCGGTCATAGGAAGGATGTCTAGCCTGAAGACGGACTTTCGTATTCCAGAGAGACTTTATGATGAATTATGTCAATTCATTCTTGAATTGTTGCCGAAAGATAATCGGATGACAACAAGTTTTTACGACACGAAGAAGCAAATTTCGGCTCTTGGATTGCCGGTAGAGAAGATTGATTGTTGTGTTAATGGGTGTATAATTTATTAGGGCCCCACAGCGAGTATGACACAATTTGGTGAGTGTGGGGTTTCTAGATGGATATCAGATAACACCCCCAGAAAGCAGTTCCACTACTTTCCCATCGGTCCTAGGCCACAACGGTTGTATGCGTCTGCGACTACTGCCAGCCACATGAGGTGGCATGCGGAGCATCGTTCAAAAGATGGAGAGATGTGTCACCCCTCGGACAGTGAGGCCTGGTTAACTTTCAACGCGACCCATCCGGGTTTTGCACGGGAGACAAGAAATGTGAGACTGGGGTTGTGTACAGATGGTTTCAACCCATTTGGCAGCTCGGGTCAACAATATTCATGCAGGCCCGTAATACTAACTCCATACAATCTTCCGCCCTTGATGTGCATGAAGAAGCAGTACATGTTTTTAACGGTGAACGTCCCCAACCCTAACAATCCAAAACATAAGATTGACCTGTACCTATAGCCATTGATACATGAGTTAAGGTTGTTGTGGGAAGATGGGATCTAGACATACGACGTATCCAAGAGGCAGAACTTTCAGCTTCGTGCAGCTTTGATGTGGACAATCAACGACTTTCTAGCTTATTCGATGATGTCGGGGTGGAGTACATCTGGCGTGCACGCTTGTCCATACTGCATGGATGAGTCCAAAGCCGTTTATTTAAGACACAGCAGAAAAGTGAGTTGGTTTGACTCACACAGGAGATTTTTAGATAGTAGGCACCCCTACCACAGAAATCGAGTGAGTTTTAGTCGTGGAGCTGTTGAGAAGGATGTTATGCCCGACATACGTACGGGAAATGAGCTTTTAGAGGAGCTGGATCGTTTAGGGTTTTTACGGGTATTTGAAGACGATGACCGAAGTACAACCAGTACCAAGAAACATTGTGTTGGAAGGAGAAGTATTTTTGGGATTTGCCGCATTCATAGCACAAACATTCCGCCACAACCTCTGACGGGGATGAATTTGAGAAAGAACTTCTTTGATAACATTTTCAACACCATAATGTGTGTGGGGAAAAACTAAGGATCATCTCAAGGCACGCCAAGATTTAGTCGAGCTTCGGATCCGACGAATTGCATCCAAGTGGGTTCTACCATCCCCAAGGCATCATACACACTAAACAGAGAACAAAGGGCGCCCTTCAAAACCCGGGCTTAAAACTCTAAGATTTCCCGATGGTTATGTTTCAAATTTAGCCGAATATCGTAATGGCTAAACATCGATATTTGGATGAAGAGTCATGATTGTCATGTGTTCATGCATACTCAATTCCAATAGCATTTCGAGTTCGCCACCAAACTTTGGAACATCTGCCTCAACATTCTTCGATGTTATGGAACATCTGCCTGTTCACCTAGCTTACGAGGCAAGAATTGTTGGTCCGGTACAATATAGGTGGATGTATCCCTTTGAGAGGTAATTACTATTTACATGTCTAAACTAAGTATTATTTCATTTTCTGGTCACTTTTAAGATGTCTTAATAATCACTACTTGGTTTAAATTACAGGTATCTTCGACATTTAAAGCTTAATGTCAAAAACAAGGCGCATGTTGAGGCCTCGATCTGTAACGCATATCTTACAGAAGAAGCATCATACTTTGTCTCCCATTACTTTGGGCTAGACGTTCGATGCAGAGTTAGAGATCTTCCTAGAAACGATGACGGATGCTTTAATAACGTGAGACCGGGTGTTTTGTCCATATTCACACACCCAATCAAATTTCATGGGCGGGGTAAGGCTCTTATGATGGATGAAGCAGATCTCAACATTGCTCACACTTATGTTCTGCGAAATTGTCCGGAGGTGAATCAATTTTATGATCAATTCGTACACTTAATCACAAAGTACGAACCCAATCTAAACGCAGAGTAAGTTGACCATGTGGTCCAAGACCAGTTTGCCCGCTGGTTTAAACAGATTGTGAGTACACGTTTACCATCGTAATTTGTTGTGTAAATAGTATTATCTATTTACATTGAATTATTGGTTTTATATGCAATCTAGGGACGGGTTTCTTGACGGTGTGGATAATGCCGATATTCTAAAGACCTCGCTGAGGGACCTTTGCAGAAGGCACATCGCTATGATGTTTGTTACGTGAATGGTTATAGATTTCAAACTATCTCCCATTCCGCAAAAAAAACCATCGGAACAATGGGTGCGTGGAAATTTGGGTGATAAATAAGCCGATGAAACCGACTTTTATGGTAACTTAGAGGATATTATTGACCTCGAGTATCGAGCCATTCCAATGAAAAGGGTCACTTTGTTCAAAAAGTCAAAGGTTTGATCCCATTTACTATTAAGTCAAGCTTCCCACGTTTATTATTATCTTATCCCAGTTTAAGGCAAAACATGAAAGATTGGCGAGCTATTTGCAAAGTCAGATCAAAGCAATTCGAGGAGAGCGCTTTCCAACTAGAAGAGAAATCACCGGATTTTGTGGTGAATGAAGATGTTTCGACGCATAAATCAACCGTCTTGGATCCAAGAGAACTTACACCTGGACGTAAACTGTTGGGTGATGTATGAAAAATGAAGACACCGACGAAGATCTTGTACTATCTGACGACGATGATGTCGATGACAATTATGTAATCCAATAACAAGTTTTTAATAATTATATGTTTATTTATTATTATCAAACATTTTTTTAGTTTTTATAATCGTTTGTTTATTTATTAATTTTACTTTGGGTCGTAATTTTTGTATCTTTAATCTCTTTAATAAATAATAATAATAATAATAATATATTAAAAAAATAATAATAATAATATTAAAAATATAAATCAGAACAGCAAAAATGAAAGGAGCGAAAATTTTTCATTTTTGAAAGTCCGACGACCCTCCGACTATCTTCTAGTCGCAGATTAGTCGAGATTTTGAAATTACAAATCTTCCCAGAGAAGTTTCATCTTCCAGTCGCAGTTTAGTCGGTAAACTGAAAAGTCATTCCACTTTTCAACGTCTTCTGAAAAGTTACTGAAGTCATTTAATGAAGTAGGTCGAACAGTAAAAAATCTCACCGACTAGTCACCGACTAACGTGTTAGTCGCACTTTAGTCGGAATATGTTAAATATAAAAACCCTCATTTCACCAGAAAACGCCATTTTACATTTACCCTAGTTTCTACTACTTTTCGACTCTAAAGGTTAGTCTTGTTTTTTTTTAACTATTGAACATGAACGAGTAATGGTATTTAGTATAATTTTGTTTTTTTTTTCGAAATATATTTTAGTTTAATTGCCTTATTTTCGAAATAATCTGTGATAGTTATTTGTTTGATATATTTGGGGCTATTTTTTTTGTTTTTTGTTTAATTTTTGATAAACTGTGATAATAATTAGTTGTTAAATTTAGGTTATTAGTTGTTAAAATTATTGCTAGTATTAATTGTTAAAATTATTAGATGCCTAGAATGAGGAATAGTCAAGGACAACGGATTGACCCAACCTCCAATCAGATGATTCCAATCGCAACCCGATACAAAGATCGACGCTGCTCATACCCCGAACTAACACCACTGACCTCACTCGATCAAGTCAACCTCTTACCCTAACGTATTCTCAACCTATTCCGGCTTAGAGGATCATTTTTGAGGTCGAAGCTTGTGAGGACGAGGGTCGTTATCTCTCCTGGCAGCCGCTGCTTCGCCACGCCACGCTTAGGACAACCGAAAGTCGGAAAGACAGAGGCCACCGCAAATGATCCCCCGCCCATAGCATGCACTACCACCCCCGCATGGATGCCCGACTGGCACCGGGTACGATATTATTTATTGCTTTCGTAATTGTTAACGCACTACGTGATACTAAGTATAACTTGTTTGTTTATTTAAAGTTTGCCACGCATCATGTGCACCTAAATATCCACGCCCATCCGAGGGATCTTGAGTCCTACCAAGATCCTAATGGATGGGCATGGAGGTACCTAAGTAGGAAAACGATCGATTACTATTGGACACAATTTCAAGTAAGGATATGTACTTTATTACTTATTTGATTGACTTACTTTATTATACAAAAATTAATTAATTAATTTTGTCGTTTCAGAAACAATAGGCTTGGGATCCTTCTATCACTTCGGCAGTATACGCGGAGTGGGAGAAGAGGGCCAAGCTCAGGTACAAGGACATTATTCACCTTCAGGAGGCTCCTGAGGAGAATAAGCGCATGCCATCCCCGGGTGTCTCAGGAGATTTGGGACCAATTGGTAGCTGCTTGGAAATCTGAAGAATTCCAAGCCCCGGGTCCCAGGGAGGAGGAACCCGCCAGGGATGAAGGTCCTCTGAAGTCACCCATACCGACGGCCTCAGATTCGCATCGCAGACATCATGCATATTGGTATAACCCAAACTTGTCCTAATTTGATTTTTAATTTTATACACTTATAAATATTAATTTTATACACTTATAACCATGGTTGAAATTAATTTCGTGAACAAGAGCAAATCGGCCGCCTTTATGAGTTGTGCACACTCATAAGGTGCGTAAAGGACCCGGGTTATCAACAAAAGTCCAAGGCCATAAATGTAAGTTCAATCTCTTATCTATATAGATTATAAATTAGCATTTTTTATTTATCATTGAATCATAATTTAGTTAGTTTTTTTTGGTAGGTTAGATTTTGGTACTTTAGCTGTTTTGGAATATTACTTAGGACATCTGATATTGTAATTTGAGGAAATGTTGTTTTGGTAGCTGTTTTGGTAGTAGATACAAATTATATCTATATTGGTTTCTATTTCAGGGTTTATTTAAATTTTGGTTTAGTTAGTTTACTGGGGAAACTCTGTCGTAACTTTTACAAAATATTTTGTTTCTTGTTTAGATCTAATACAGCGCTTTCCCTGTAACTTCCTCTTTGATGCCCCGATGAGATGATTAACGACGCCATTTTCAGCCGCTAAAAACATCAATCACAAGCCAAGAAGAAGAAGCCTCCAAGAGCGTAAAGGGGTTGGGATGCACGACAGTTTATTACTGCATGATGTTAGCACGCAATCCCAATACAGCCGCTCCCCTCCTCCTCTTCCCCCAACTAATGGTGAACGTAGAGGCTCGACCAACTCGTGAATCTATTAACCGAAATGAGGACCACCAACGAGCAAAATTTCAAAAGAGGAGCGCCCACTCGAGGAGCAAAGGAAATTGAGAGAAGAGCTCAACCATTAGCTCGGCTTTTAGCACCTTTCCAACCAAAACCTCCTCCCCCAATCCTACCGATCTCCTCGTATCTTTGTTTTTATTGTTCATTTGTATGGACTAAACATTGGTTTGTAAAATATTTTTAAGATAATTTGTATATTTGTATTATTAATTTTTCACCTTTTATTTTATTATATTTATTATGCTTTTGTGTTTCCCTTTTTGATATATGTATATTGAAATCGGGTCAAATGGGTCAAATGACCACATTTGACCAGCTTTTATTATTTTTTTAATTTTAAATTTTTCCGACTAAATCCACTAATGTAGTAGGAATCTAGCTCGGAGTCAACAAAGTTACGACTAACCACCAATTGTAGTCAAGAATTGGTGGAATCAGCGAAAATTTTGTTTGGACAAATTGAGGTATTCCCGACTACTTTCCTACTATTATGTGGTCTAGTAGTCAATCCAACCCACAATTTGGTCACCTTTGGATACCTCAACGCTTGATATTTCCCACTACTTACCTACTTCAACGCTTAGCTATTGGTAGTCGGTAAGTCAAATTAATTTTTAATTATTAAGATTTATGGAAAGTCAATTTAAATCATGTTTAAGAACTACCGACTACTTACCTACTAAACTTGTAGTCGGTGTGTCGCGACCAAGCATTAGTCGGTGATTGGTCGAAACATTGACAAATTCATATTGGGTAGTCGGAAAAATGCATTTTTTTTGTAGTGCATATATAAGTAATAAAATATTTCCTTTGTTCGGTGACATTTGTCACAAGTATATAATTTTTGTGGTGATTAAGAAAAGGGAAAAATGAGTAATAAGACCATGTTTAGAATAACTTTAAAAAATAAATAGTAATTAAAAACCAGTTTTATTAAGTAAAGTTTAGTCTTAATTAGAAAAAAAAATTATTACAATCAGTACAAACATTTAGTTATAATTAGTAAAAATCAGTTACATTTTGAAAAATCAGTTTTAATCAGTACAACTCAATTATAATTTATAACTAAAAATCATCTATAATCAATAAAATCAATTTCGATCGATAAAAATCAAACTTAATCAGTAAAAATTAACTATAATCAGTAAAATAAATTATAATTAGTAAAAATCAATTTTAATAAAAAATTACCCTAAGTATGATTTATGTGAATGTGAGAAATGTGTAGATGAGAAAAACATTAAGTTATACATGTACACTGTGAATAAATTAATAAAAAAATTAATAGTACAAGTTATTATAACTAAAAACAAAAACACAACAAATTAATAGGTCGACTTGAAAGGGTGAGAAACAAATGTGGTTTCACTGATGGCTTATGTCTGGATAGTGTGGGAAACTCTGGTGGTTTAGGATTATGGTAGAGGAATATTGATGCTATTGTGTTGTCTTATTCTTCAGATCACATTTTGATTGAGGTTAGGGACACGAGGGATGATCACAATTGTTGGTATGCTTGCGGGACCTACGGTTGGCCTGATAGAGTGAATAAATTCAGAACGTGGGAGCTCATGAAACAAATCAGAAGCAAAGTTAGGGGCCCTTTAATCTTCTTTGGGGATTTCAATGAAATTCTTAGTTCACATGAGAAAGAAGAAGGAAATGTGAGAACCGAAAGAGAGATGGATGCTATTCGTCAATGTTTGAATGTATGTAGTTTAGTTGACTTGGGTTTCCGTGGTAGCATGTTCACATGGTGTCGTGGCACTCAACCCTCTAAATTACTCCGAGAGAGACTCGATAGATTTGTGGCGGGAGTGGAATGGCAACAACTCTTTGATTCAGTGGATATACGCCATTTTTCGATATACAGGTCCGATCATGCACCCATCCTTCTGACTACGGATAATGCTCGAGGGGAGATGATAGGGAAGAAATTATTTCGTTTTGAGTCTCTATGGTTATCGAATGATGAATGCAAAACGGTAGTGAATCAGGCTTGGAACGAATGTTTCAATGAAGAGGTTCATTTCCGGATTGAACACTGTGCTACTAACTTGCTTCATGGGCAGAGAAGACTTTTGGAGAGCTGAAAAGGAAGATTCGTGATGCTGAAAGAAAACTTAAAGCTGCTCAGAGGTGCACCCCAGATGCTGCTATGATAAACACATGCAAATCCTTAACTGAGCAACTTGATACACTCCACAATCTGGAGGAATGCTACTGGCACCTAACATCACGAGCAAATGAAATGAGAGATGGAGACAAGAATACGCAATACTTCCACCACAAAGCAAGTTCTAGGAGACGCGAGAACATCATCAAAGGGCTTTTTGACGAAAATGGGGTTTGGTTGACTAGTAAAGCCGACATTGAAAGACTCATTACTGCTTATTATGATAATCTGTTTGCGACTAGTTCTCCGACGAGTTTTGAAGCTGCCCTTGATGATCTTGATACTGTTGTTACTGATGAGATGAATGAAGCCTTAGATGCTGAACCGAATGAAGAGGAGATTCACAGGGCGGTCTTCCAAATGCACCCAACCAAAGCTCCAGGTACGGATGGCTTTCATGCTCTATTTTTTAGAAGTTCTGGGATATCATTTGCGGCGATGTTGTGAGTCTGGTTAGGAGATGGTGGAGGGGGTTGCTAGACCTAAAAAATATAAACAAGACCTGTGTTTCTCTCATTCCCAAATGCAATGAACCGAAGTCCCTAACTGACTTTAGACCGATCAGCTGCTACAATGTCATATACAAAGTCGTGTCTAAAACGTTGCAAACAGGCTTAAACATGTGTTGGGGGAAATCATTTCTATAAATCAGTGTGCGTTTGTTCCAGGAAGACTTATCACTGATAATGCACTTTTAGCCTTTGAAGCCTTCCACACCATGAAAAGGAGGAAAAATGGACGAAACAACTCTCTTGCGTTAAAATTAGACATGAGCAAAGCATACGATAGAGTCGAATGGTGCTTTTTGGAGAGAGTGATGATACATTTGGGCTTTAGTGGGAGCTGGATTAGGAGAATTATGAGCTGCATCTCAAGTGTGTCTTTCTCCTTCAAGATCAATGGGTGTATTCATGGTGAAGTCATTCTGACCCGGGGGCTTAGACAAGGAGACCCGATATCCCCTTATCTTTTCCTTCTTTGCGCTGATGTGTTCTCATCTTTGATCTCTAAAGCAGTCCAAAGGAAGGAAATTCATGGTATTAAAATTTGCAAGAGTTCTCCGACTTTATCTCACCTATTCTTTGCAGATGACAGTATCCTTTTTGCGAAAGCCAATGTTCGCGAATGCTCGGCGGTAGCTAACATCATTAGCTTATATGAGAGAGAATCTGGCCAAAGAGTTAATTTTGACAAGACAGAGGTTTCTTTTAGCAAAGGGGTACCACAGGCCACACGACAAGAGATTCTGGAGCTTCTAAGAACGTTATTCCAAATACTTAGGTTTACCAACCATTATTGGTAGATCTAAGAAGGAGGTTTTTTCATGTCTGAAAGAGCGAGTGTGGAAGAAAATTCAGGGTTGGAAGGAAAAGCTTATTTCCAGAGCAGGAAAGGAGGTTTTAATCAAAGCTGTAGTTCAAGCCATCCCCTCCTACATGATGAGTATCTTCAAAATTTCCGATGGCATTATAGATGATATTCACTCAATGCTTGCACGCTTTTGGTGGGGTTCAACTACAGATTCGAAGAAGACTCACTAGCATAGTTGGGCTAGCTTATGTCGGCCGAAGAAGAATGGAGGTATGGGCTTTCGGGATCTCAAATGCTTCAACCAAGCACTGCTGGTGAAACAAATATGGAGGCTACACAATAATTCAAATCCTTTTCTATCCTCTGTAATGAAGGCCAGATATTTCAAAAATGATGATGTCCTTAATGCGAGAAGGGGTTTTGACCCGAGTTTGGCGTGGAGAAGCATATGGGGTGCAAAAAACATTCTCTTAGAAGGCTTGGCTTGGAGAGTTGGTACGGGCAGCGCAATATATGTGAAGCGTGACAATTGGATAGTAGTGGATGGTCATGTGGAACGCCCTATTTTCCTAAGTGATGATACCACTGACTTTAAAGTTTGGCACCTCATTGATCATGAAGGTAGAACATGGAAGACCGACTACCTACGCTCTATCTTCGACAATGAGACGGTCACCAACATCCTCTCCATCCCAATTGCTCCTACTGTCAGAGATGATAAGTTGTTTTGGAGACTTTCCAAGGATGGTAATTACACCGTGAAGTCGGGTTATTGGCTAGGCATGGGAGGTCCTCAAGAGAATGTCACTAATGATCACAGTGGTTTATGGAAGAAGATATGGAGCTCTCACTGGCCACCAAAGCTCAAACATTTTCTTTGGCGAGCTTGTAAAAATTCACTCCCGATCAACGAGGTTCGACACTATAGGCATATGACCGATTCCCCTCTATGTTCGAGAAGTTGTGCTGATAATGAGACAGTGTGTCATGCATTACTGGACTGCCACAAGGTGCGCCATATGTGGCAAAATCATCCCCTCTTTCATTTTGTTCGTGACGCACCTAGAATTTCATTTTTGGATATGCTTCAATGGGTTATAGCTCACTGCTCCAATGAAGATCTTGCATATTTTTGCTCAACCATGTGGGCTGCCTGGTTTTGTAGAAACAAGGAGGTCATGGCGGGTACGAATTGTGATGCACACCAAACAGCCATATCCTTTGCAAGGTTGCTGTCAGACTACCAAGATTACTTGCAGAAGCTCAGTGTCTTTCATCCCCCACGGGTGCTGTCATTTCAACGGTGGGAACCCCCTCTCGAAGGATGGGTTAAAATCAATTTCGATGCACATGTTGGTACGACGCTAAGGAGAGGTCTGGTTATCATCGTTCGGGATCACAATGGCAAAGCTCTACTTACGGGTACCAAGTACGTGGAGGCCAATTGGAATGCGCGCATATCGAAAGCGGCTGCAGCCTTGTTCGACCTCGAGCTAGCTAGGAGAATGGGGTATGAATATGTACATTTAGAGGGAGACTCTTTGATGGTGATCAACGCCATTACACATGAGGAACATGGTGCAACTCATGTACACTTGTTGCTGGATCAAGTCATCGAACTGGCTGATATGTTTACTGGTTTTGTCTGTAGCTTTGTACGTAGGAATAAGAATACTGTTGCCCATATGGTTGCTAGGTGGGACACCGGGAATGCCCATGAAAAGATATGTATGGAACCTTTCCCACCAAGCCTCACCTTGGTGGATCTTGATCTTGCTTAATAATAATGCAGCAGGTTATCTTTAAAAAAAAAAAATAAAAATAAAAAAAAAAAAAAAAAAAAACACAAAAAGTCGAATGAGACAAGTCGCAAGTTAAAACGAAGTGTGGGCCGGCCCATTTCACACGCGTGTAACAATATTTTAATTTTTTGGATATTTATCAGTTTTGAATTTAAAAGTATCAATTTTGAAAATTGATATATTTGAAAATTGATATATTTAAGGTCAAAATTGATACTTTTTAAGATCAAAATCGAAAAATGTCTAGAAAATAAAAAAATACCCAGGTCATTACACTCGCGAATTGGACCGATCCAAATTGACGATCTCATGATAAGGTCGTCTCGTCTAAGACTAGCTAAAATAAAGATACAACACATCCGTAGAACAAATAAAAATGAAACATGTTTTAAAAAATCATTAATAGGAGAGATCAAACGAAATCAAAAAAAAAAGAATATTGGAGTAAACACGACCAAAAAAATTAATAAAAAAAGACACTGTGGTCCCTTCCACCAAATTTTCAAACGTGGAGATCCTCGTGCTCCATTGTTAAAAAATTATACCTCCATTAATTTTTATGTGAAACTCTCCACTGTCACATCCACTTCAGAAACTCCAATGGGGGAAATTTCTTCGGATTACAGCAACAATATGCGAGAACCTCTTTTGGGCACTTCTAAGGGTGGCTTTAAGACTCTCCCATTCATCATCGGTACACATATTTGCCTTTTTTTTGTGAAATGCCTATAATTTAATCGGAATAATTGAGATTTTTGTGTGGAATTTTTGCAGCAAATGAAGCATTCGAGAAAATAGCAAGCTATGGGATATTACCGAATATGATATTGTATTTGATGGGTGGATATGGTATGGAATTGACAACTGGGTCCAATTTCATCTTCTTCTGGAATGCTGCTACGAATATTACCCCTGTAATTGGGGCTTTTATTTCTGATTCTTATCTGGGTCGATTTTGGATGATTGGATTTGGTTCCATTATCAGTGTTCTGGTATTACTTCTCGATTCTTCTTCTATTCATTCATTGCTTCATGACTTCATCTTTGTTTGTTGCGATTAGACTTGAAATTGGAAGGAAACCCTAAAAGCTTATCGATTTATAGTACTAGGTTTTGACTTTCGAATAAAATTGTATTCTCTGAATTCCTGGAATGAATTGTTGATGAAACCCGAATGATCCGGGAATGTGGGTGGAATGGAATCTGACTGTTTTTGTTTTTTTTGAAACGAATCTGACTATTT
Source organism: Amaranthus cruentus (assembly GCA_019425755.1). Taxonomy (NCBI): domain Eukaryota; kingdom Viridiplantae; phylum Streptophyta; class Magnoliopsida; order Caryophyllales; family Amaranthaceae; genus Amaranthus; species Amaranthus cruentus. Next base: position 8,606,378 of record CM033466.1, read on the forward strand.
TGTTAATTGATATAATTTGAATATGTATATGGGAATGTGAATATGTGATACTATATTAGATTAAGTAGCCCTTTGTTCAAAAAAAAAAAGTAATTAGCCCTTGTTTAAAAAAAGTTTTTTAGCCCTTGGTTTAAAAAAGATTAGTCTCTTGATAGACCGTCGAGAGACATATCTCAAGATTTATTATCTTGGATTTTTAATACCATTAATTAAAATTCAAGATGTAGACTTCTCATACTGTTGGAAACAATGGGGACTAAGGGAATGGGTATCTTGATTTTTACTCGCTCCTTTTTCTTTTCTTTTTCTTTTTTTTTCATTTACATTTTATACAATTTCAAAGCAATTTTTAAGTTTCCATATTTCTTACTTTCTCCGTTGTAAGATACTCGCTACATTTGTATTATCGACACTATTCATCGTTCAAGTTTATTTTATATATTGCGGCTAATGTGTAAGAAAAAATATAGTCAAGTGAGATCTTGTTTGAATCGTCTAATTGCATACTTTCATAATATTTAATTTTTATAATTTTTAGCTAAGTGTAGTTTAAGATATTAATGATAGAAATTGTGCATTGGATTGCGTAAAAAAGTGAAATGTAGCAAGTATTATGGAACGGAAGAAGTATTAAAAAGTGATAATTAAGTATAAATTAAAACGAATCTAACGAGTTCTCACATTAAAGAATGGATGGAATATTTTAAATATCTAAAAGTGATCATATTAAGGAAGTTGAGAGCTGAATTTGTGTCACATAATTCACTAATCCTCTTGCCAATCGCGAATCGAAAAAAGCGAATTATAGTCGGTTTTGGACTATTCATGGACAAATTTGAGCGAATTAGTTAGCAAATCATGTTGCCTAGCTGGCCTGCATTTCTAATTGAAGTGTATTAACTTATTTTCTGTTCTTATGATCTTAATCTTGTTTTTGGCATTAGGTTACATAATACTCCCTCCGTTTCAGTTTACTTGTCCCATTTCCTTTTTTGGCAATTGCATACTACTTGTCTCATTTCCTTTTTTGGCTATCCTTTTCTTACCTAAATACCCCCACTTTTCCAATTCCCAATACTCCACTACCACCTTTACAATTAATTTAATCAATTAAAATACCCAACTACCACCTTTTTAATGGACCCCACTCAACCCTTAAAATCCGTGAAAAGTCAAATGGGACTAGTCAACTGAAATGGAGGGAGTATAATAAGTTCACGAAAATCAAAACAATTTGCTCTGGTAGATCAGTAGAACTGTAGGATAAAGTTGCTTCCGTTATCCTATGGTAATAGATTGGAATTTTCAGATCATCAGATAGTTTTGCTCAACCCTATCGGATGCATATATCACATAATCAAACAACTTTACAAATTTGCCCTTTACTGCTACTTTGCACTATGATCGAACGGTCCTTTGACTTTCATGAAGTACGGACTTTGTGTGTCGGTTATCCTGGAATCGTTATTATAGTGAATAATTGAAGAAACGAGAAATGTACAAGTATAGAGAAATGTAGTATTTAGTAATAGATCTTATTGATTTAATGGACGGAAACAAGATAGCAATACAAGCATTTGATATGCTTGCTCTTAACTGAAATGAGTTTAGAACTCTACCTAAATTTGTCATACAATTTTCTGATGTGTTTCTCATTTCCGTCTTCCTTATATATACTAATTTGCTCTATAACTAACTAATACTAAAATACCCAAGATACCCGTCTATCATATACGACAAAGTACTACTCTAAAGGCTTAATGAAGGGCAATGCTTAATGTTTCAGGGTGTGATTCTCCTTTGGTTGACATCTATCATTCCCGGTGCAAGGCCATGTGATGAGTCTGGTTCGGACTGCAAATCTTGGAATGCCTTCCAACTTACACTACTTGTATCAGCACTGGGCCTTATGTCAATTGGAGCAGGTGGCATCAGATCATCTTCCTTGGCATTTGGTGCTGATCAGTTGCTCAAAAATGATGATCTTGGGAATGCAGGCATTCTAGAGAGGTTCTTCAATTGGTATTATTTTGCTGCATCTGCTGCAGTTGTGGTCGGAACGACTTTTGTGGTGTATATTCAAGATGAGTTTGGGTGGAAAGTTGGTTTAGGAGTTCCCGTCTTGCTTATGTTTTTGTCTGCTCTTTCGTTCTTCTTCGCTTCTTCCTTCTACGTCAAGATGAAGGCCAAGGCGGGATCTGTTTTCTCCTTTGCTCAAGTTTTAATGGCTTCTTGGAGAAAGAGAAATTTAGATTTATCTGAATCGACGGATAAAGTGTTTTATCGGAGGAAAGGCTCAAGACTGATCAGGCCAAGCGACAAACTAAGGTGTGCGTACTTATCATATATACTTAAAAACTTTTATGCACATATTAACACATTAGTATTTAAACAAGAAAGTGAATTTAGGACTTGTTTGCACATAAAATATTTTGAGAAATTTTAGTTGCATCAAAGAAATAGGAAGTGCAACGTCTCATAAATTGATGTTTACACATTCATCTAGCATGACTGTAAACTATGTTTGGATGGAAGAAAATGGAGGAAACAGAAGGGGAAAGAAATGGAGACATTATTTTTCCCTCATTTGGATATCAAAAGGAGAAGGGAGGAAATGGAAGGAAAGGGATTGGAGAGACAAAGTCTCTTGCATTTTGTACTAAACAAATCCTTCCAACATTGGAAAGATTTGAAAAGAAAACTCGATAATCTTCCCTTCCTTTCCGTCTCCGTCCCTTCCCTTCCTTTTTAAAATGTTATCCAAACATAGTGTTAGAGTTTATGTTAATGTCAATCAAAAGGCTCTTTTATAGGGTCAAGTGAGGCTAATACATCTTAGCCTGTCAAGTTGGGACTTTGGGAATCACTTTAAAGGCATGGAGCGGAGGCAATGTAATGTTGTTTTTAATGTAAGACGCGTAGTGTAAAAATCAGGGGCGGAATTAATGGGGTATCCGGGTAGGCAATGGACAGCACTTAAATTTTGAAAAAAAACAAGTATAGAACAAGAGTATAAGGTAGATCAGTTGGTAAGGTACTTTTACTAATATGCTGGATGAGTTGGCCCCTTTACGTGCTCGAGGGAAGTCGAAGCGCAGGCTGTCAGATGTGACAAATGAGCACTATTATCGTGTTAATGTTTTCTACACGATTATTGATATGCAAATGCAAGAACTTGATTGTCGCTTTCCTGAGGTTAGTACCGAGTTACTTATTGGAGTTGCTTGTTTGAATCCTACTGATTCATTTTCGAAATATGACAAAGAGAAGATACTTAAAATGGCAAAATTATATCCTGATGATTTTGATGATTTGGACTTGGATTGTCTTAGTTTTGAGTTGGATACTTTTATTGATAATTTTTCTACCGATAAGCGGTTTTCAAGCTTATGTACTCTTGGTGAATTCTCCAAAACATTAGTTCAATCCGGTTTGTACAAGTCTTGCCCAAATTTATACAAGCTATTGAAGTTGGCGTTGATTTTGCCAATATCCACAGCAACAGTTGAAAGAGTGTTCTCGGCAATGAAGATTATCAAAACTGATTTGCGCAACAAGATATCAGATGAGTTTTTAAATGATACGGTTGTAACTTACTTTGAATGTGATTTGTTTCAAAGTTTGTCAAATGATGACATTATGCGCCGTTTTCAGAACATGAAAACTCGGCGTGGACAATTACCTTAATCAATTATTGTTTAATGTAATTTTTTGAACACAATGTGAAATGAAAATTCGGCATGGACAGCCCTTGTTAACTTTTCTGGTTCCGCCCCTGGTAAAAATGCTGCAAGGGTCGCGATCACAATAACAAAACAGTGATGCAGTAACGAGAGTGATGTCTTGATCGTAACGCCTAAACCTCGTTCGAAACCATGAGATATCCCTTGATATGGTCCATAAGACTTTTTTTACACCTTTACAACGTGAGAAATATCGATTTGTTGTTTTTGAAAACCTTTACAATGCGATGCAGCCTTGTTTTTACATTATGGTTGGACGTTTGTAAGTTTACAGTCATTGACATTTGGTCGTAGAAGCAAACAAAAGAATACTAAGGATAACAAAGGAGTCGATGGGTAAGTGCTCTTGATATTCTAGGCACAAGCAGTATGGTATGGCAAAAATAGAGATTCTAGAATGGACATAAAAGAACAGATCCCATATCTTCGCCTTTCATGTGCCTCAAAACCACTCCGTGTCGGTTAAACATGATCGTTTAGATAACTCCGTGTCATGTTAATACTAGCTTAGAGTTAAACTTAGATATGAAATTATTACTCATAGATACTCCAAACTCCCATGATGTTTGAATTTCTTGTATTCGTTACTTACTAATGGAATGTTATCAGCTAAGATACATCTTACGATATGTTCTACCTTTTAGGTTCTTGAACAAGGCTTGCGTTGTTGGAAATGAAGAAGACCTAACACCGGATGGAACCGCCTCAGATCCATGGAGCCTTTGTACTATAAATCAGGTAGAAGAGCTGAAAGCCATCTTAAAGGTGATCCCATTATGGTCTACAGGAATTATGATATCAGTAACTATGGGTCAGGTCACATTCCCTGTTCTACAAGCAAAATCAATGGATCGACATATCACCCCAAACTTCGAAATTCCTGCCGGCTCTTTCGGGTCATTCACAATCATTGCTATAATATTATGGATCGTCATTTATGATCGTATTGTCATTCCGCTCGCTTCAAGACTTATGGGCAAGCCTGTCCACTTAAGTGTCAGAATACGAATGGGAATCGGACTCATACTCTCCTTCCTTTCAATGGTTGTAACAGCCACAGTCGAGCATATTCGTCGTAAGATAGCTATCAAGGAAGGTTTCTTGGATGACCCAACAGGGGTGACTGATATGTCAGCTAATTGGTTGCTGTTACAGCATTGCCTTTCTGGTATGGCCGAGGCATTGTTTGCAGTCGGGCAAAACGAGTTCTTTTACTCGGAGTTCCCTAAGAGCATGTCAAGTGTAGCGACAACTCTTTTCGGTGTGGGCATGTCGCTAGCAAGTTTGATTTCGAGTTTGATCATGACTTGTGTCGATAAAATTACGAGCAAAGGTGGGAATGAAAGTTGGGTATCAAGTAACATAAACAAGGGTCATTTTGATTACTATTACGGACTTATCGCTGGTTTGAGCTTGGTCAATTTCATCTATTACATCCTCTGTAGTAAAGCTTATGGCCCGTTTTCTGCAGAACAAGACGGCGTTTTGGATGACGAGGAGATTGTCGACGATGAGGAGTAGACCTTGGCACACAGTCACAATACACCTTGATGTAGTTACACTGCCTACACTTATGCTAATTATTAGATGTCTCATGGTAGTTTTAGAACATTGAGACATAAATTATGTATATAGATGTACTATCTAGAACATAAAAATTGGCCTTGGGTACTTACACCTATACATTTGTGAACACATTGTCATTGTGAGTGTAAACCTTTTGTGCCTTGAAAATCATTTGGAGTGGAAAAATCGCTTGTTAATAGAATTGTATCCCAAAGTTTGAAGTAATTAAGTAACTATGATTATATTAGAAACGATCTCTTTTGTCCGTGTTATCACTAATAAGGGTAAGTTTGCATACATTTGATCCCTCCAAACTCCATTTTAGGTGGAACACATTTAATGACATTAACGGTCTATTAGGTTAACGATACTAACTGGTGGTAATGAGAATGATTTATAGTGTAAATTTGCATTATATATATATCATGTCATTCCTATGGTAATGAAACTTTGATCATAAAAAAAGTTTTTTTTTTTTTACAATTTTCTATTACGACATAATACAACATATTCCAATCATAATGCATTGGAATGAATTTTGCGAAGAAAATGAGATTGTAGAAGGAGAATAAAAATGATTATTAAATTTTTCAAGAGATATTTCTATCAAAATTACACTAACTTTTCATTATCATTTCCACCATAATTCAATATTGATGGGATCAATTGTATATCAAATTTCATTAAACAGAAGAATGAAATCATGCATGAACTCAGCTTATCTTGACTTTTGAGATTCAATTTTTATACTCTCTTATCTATAGAGAATAAGACATTTATTTTTTCATATTATCTAATGCATTTATTCAATGCTTATCTCTTATTATACATAGCGAAATATTATAAAAAGTGAATATTAATAATCTCTGCATTGAGACGAATCACACAAGATCTCACTTAACTATGTTCTAATCTATAAATTAAGAATAAAATACAAATTAAGAGTAATAGGCGAATAGTGTCAAAAAATAAATGTCTCATTCTCTAGAGAATTAGTAGGTTGTATCATTTAACAATTTGTACAATCAAATAGTAGTGCAATGTCCTTACACTTATTATTCACCAAATACTAACACATGATCATCTCTCAATTAAAATACACCGTTCATAATAATACACTACATGCAAGAACCAAGTACTTTCACTAATTTTTTGACATTTCTCGATAAGCTTTTCACTAAAACATCATGTAGTCTTTGCCTTGCTTCGTGCAGCTTCTCCGACTCGCTTTCCACCAATCTTGCAACGACAAATCCCCAAATTAGCGAACACATGAGATAAATATATAATATATTTTAAGGCCTCAAACATTAATTTAAACTCTTAGTTCAGTTAGTTCCTTGACATGGTATCAAAAGCCAGCGTGACAAAAGGTCAGAGGTTCAAATCTCAACAACCCCTTATCTAAAGTAAAATATTTAGCACTTGTGAGGAGGATTTGTGCTACATCTACACTTTTAGCCTAAAAGACTATTGTGTAAGAGGGCATGCTAGAGTATGTAACATATCATGGGCCTCAACCATCAGTTTAAGTTTTTGGTTAAGTTAGATGATTGACAATCATTACAGGATTAACATATTCGGCCCATTTGGAAGGCAGAAATAAACCAAGGTAATGAAAATAAAAATTAGTGTAATTTTGGTTGAAAAATCTCTTGACAACCTTGATAGCCATGCTTGACAACCTTCAATCATCTCATTTTCTTCATAAAATTTATTTCAATACCTTACCATTGGGAGACGTGGTATTAAAAAAAAAAAAAAAATTTGTGATCAAAATTCCATTATCATGGGAATAACATGAAACTTTTGATGAAATGTCACACTATAATTTATTCCTATTACCACTATTTAGTACTTCCTCCATTTTAATTTACTTGTTACTATTGCATGGACACAAAGATTAAGAAATTACTGTGCAATGATGAGTAGTAGGTGGAAAGTTGTTTTTTGGAATTTTTTAATATTATTTGTTGAAAAATGAAAAAGAAAAATAGGAGTAATTAGATATAGAGTAGGATAAAAATAGGAGTAGGTATAACTTTAAATGATTGGTTTTTTACTAAAAAGGAAAATGTACCAAGTAATATGAAATTTCCCAAAATGAAAAATGTAGCGAGTATTATGAAACGAGTATTATGAAATGGAGGAAAAGTTTACCACTAACCAGTACTGAAGAAGAAGAAGAATAATACAGTACCTTATCCATGAGCCAAAAGCATACTGTTGGCATGTATTGAGCTACATACATCACTGCAAGCATAGGCTGACAAAGTATAGGAAAACTTAGCACTCATACGGCATACTTGCAGAAAATCTGTATTAATAACTAAAGAACTATACTTTTATGACGCGTTTGAAGAATTTAACGCGGTTCTGCTTGTTGGAAAAATAGCCCATATCGAAGAATTAAAAAGAGGTTGACTAGCATATAAGCCGAATCAACTGTTTCTATCACTAATAGGTTTTAAGAAGGAAAATCATTCGATTTGTGTATAGCCAACTCTCCTCTTATGCGAGTCTAGAAAGGATGACTTACTTGGTTACATATCCATGCTTCCTTCAAACCATGACTCGCAGCAATTACCATTAGCTGAGCACACCTTTCGGCAGAGACACTCTTCTGAAGCTGTGTACGGAAACAGGTAGTGTACCCAAGATTTTTATTGTAAGGGTCCTCGAAATTGATTATAACAATGAAAAACAATTGGAGGGGCCGTGACATATTTTACTTAAGATACTCGATATTTTTTGCAGTTTTTATAAGAAAATCGATATAAATTTAAGATTTATAGTGGGTCGATAATACTAGTTACGACTTAAACACTTCAACACTTCATTTTGAGTCAAATTCGAGGTTGCATTACATAAAATAACCGAGTTGATTGGAATTGTAGACTAGTCACGTCTAATAAGTAAAACATAATTCACCGGTTTGTTCGTCTTTGAATTCGTAATTCGCGTAAAATGATTCAAAGCAGCATAAAACTGAGCATAATTTGCTTTTCTCCGTTTTCAAATCACGAGGCGATAAGTGAATCATGTAACACTGCGTCCAATTCAAGCCATAGCCCAAAATTTGTAATGACATGACTGACCTTGGAGGGCCTTCCTTGGCCTGAGTTCCCTGCATGAGCAATATTTGATGATGTTTCTATTGAACCAGGACAGACAATGGTGACCTTGATTCCCTTATGAAAGAGCTGTAGATGCATAACTACCCAAGTTCAGGTCTCAAGAAATTAGAAAGCCAAGAAAGCACTAATCATTATTTAGCCCTTGAATCAACCAATTAGGCAATGGCGGACCTAGGAAAAAAAGAAGTGATGTCACAATATATTTTTTTTAATGTAAAACGCACTTTATAGGTTTCAAACCCGGGTCACTATATGGTGACAATACACTAACCAACTCATCTAGAAAATATCTACATATACTATTTAATTTTATTTTTTAGATTTATGTTATATCAAATGACCTCAGTGACTATACACTAGATCCGCTAATGACATAAGTGGCTCCCACCCGATTTTGGAGTCAGATGTACACGTGTAACTTAGATCAATATGAAATGCATAAGATTAAACAAGTGGATTCAATATAGTCCATTATAATTTGACACCGAAGAATTATAAATCTTTGTCCCGATCGATAATGAACGAATTATATGAGATGATCAAGGATTTTTGATAGTATAGGAAGGAGTACCTCTGAGCGCAAGGAGTGGAAGTAACCAAGCAAGGCAAATTTAGAAGCAGAATATACAGCTTTATTTGATGAGGGTATCTTCCCTGCAGTACTACTGGTCTGCATGTTAAAATAATTAAATCAAAATAAAAACAAATTCAAAATGATATACTTTCTCCGTTTCATTTTACTTGCAACACTTACGTTTTTGGAAGTTTCATATTACTTGCAACATTACTATTTTTGGCAAAAATAATCTACTTATTTTATCCTCACTTTATTTCTACCCCACTATCACCATCAATCATACATCATCCCATTAATTATTTAATATACCCACAAGTCACAACCACTATCTACTTATAATATTTTTTTTATTTCTACCCCACAAATCACCATCAATCATACATCATTCCTACTTTACCATACTGATTTGACAGCCCTTAAGAAATGTGTCAAACCCAATGGTGCAACAAAAATGAAACAGAGGAAGTACTATATTTATCGGACTCTTTATTTCACCTTAAGTACTCATTAGATTCTCGACTGTTTGACACATGTATGACAATTCGTTTTGGATCAATTGACAGAATTTTACACAAAATATACAAGTAGGACACGAGTACCCAAAAAAGTAACACTGATAACCATGGAATAAAAATGAGACCAATCTGTTACATAAAAACCAATTTATTGCGAATTTTGAGCTTACGAAACCGTAAAATCTAAGTAACATGTGATTTAAACTCATCGAGTAACAAGCATTATAAAATGTTATTCAAACAAGTTAGCTATTATTATGTTATTGTAGAGTATTATGTTCAAAAAGGTCAATTATAACCGTTAATTTAAATATGTTTAAGAAAACTTAAATTACTATCATAAAATTTATTTTTAGTCATGTTAACAATTGAAATTGCGGTGTTTGCCAAACAAGTTATAACACTGCATGGTGCCGCATTCGCGACATTAGGACTGTTACGGTGGCGAATCTAATCGGAGTCCCAAGTCCCATAAGCATTAAATAATAAACGAAATTTCAGTAGAGTTTCATTTGTAAAATTGACAACTATTTTACCACTTACTAAAATTTTAAATACTACATAATACATACAATAAAATGAAACAGAACAAAATAAATCAACTAACCTAATTAAAAAATGAGATAAAATAAATAAATAAGATAAAATTACTAAAATGATAGAGTATTTTTATTATTTTAGACTTTAGTATTAATTTTACGCTTTTCCTTTTACCAATAGAAAAGTTTACATTGACAAGGTATCATAAGCCAACGTGACAAGAGTTCACGGGTTCGAAATCTCAACCACCCCTCATTCAAGTGGAATATTTAGCACCAGATATGAGGAGAGTTTGTGCTGCATCCACACTCCTAGCCAAAATGGCTCTCGTGTAAGATGGCGTGTTAGAGTATATAACATATCTTGGAACATCAATCATCAGCTTAAGCTCTTGGTTAAGTTGGTTGTTTGACAGACATGACATATACCAGTACTAAACTAGTGAAGATAAGCTGAGAAACTTACCACAACAAAATGACCTCTCCCCCTTTTCAGCATGTAAGGAGCAAGCAGCTTGGTTAGAGTTATTGCTCCTATAACATTTACATTGAATGTAGCCTATTTGCAAACTACATGGTTAATTCAATGATGATAAGTTATGAGTATTAACAAGATGATTATCAACAAACACCTTAAGATTATCTTCTGAGACGTCTAAAGCTGTAGATTTCTGCAAAGAATTCAACCAAGATTTGACAAATTAGAACAAGATCACAGATTAGTGTGTTAGACAAGTAGAAATCTAATTACAATTCATCATACAAACACACTAGCAATTGTGTAAGACTAGGATCAATCAAAGCTTTAGTTTGAACTTGATCGAGATACCAGAAGCCAACGTGATAAAAAAGTCATGGGTTTGAATCTTATCCAGCCCTCACAAGTGTATTTTAGCGCTAGGTGTGAGAATGACTTGTTCAGTTGGTTTTCGGGTGAAGGTGTGTGATAGTGTATATAACCTGTCTTGGGGCTACAAGCCTACAACGATTATCTTAACTCGTAAGCTTTTGGTTCAGTTGATTTCTCGACATTAAAAACACATTATTTTGATAATCATCATTTGTTGGTTGTCATAGTCATTATGTACCAGTTTGATTTAACATTCTATAGTGACACCCAAGCTTATTCATTCAGCAATCATCCACCCCTCACAAGTGTATTTTAGCGCTGGGTATGAGAATGATTTATGTTGCTTCCCAGAATCCACTGTTTTAGCTTAAAGGGCTCTCGTGTGAGGATATGTAATAGTGTATATAACATCTCTTAAGGCTATACCCATCATCTTAAATCGTAAGCTTTTAGTTGAGTTGGATTCTGAGTTCTGACATTAAAAACACATGATTTTGATAATCATCATAATTCATTAATTTGCTAGTTCTCAATTTCTCATAGTTATTATGTACCAATTTGAATTAACATAAGTGACTCTCAAGCTTATTCATTCAGCAATCATTTTGATAATCATCATCTTAACCTATATAAGAGCAGAGTTGACTGGACACAAACCCGATAAGGTTCCAGCCTAATTCTAATTAGTATTAAGAAGAGTAGCCCATTAAGTATATATGTTAGTCAACCACTCTCTAATTCTTTGATGTGAAGTAATAACATACAGGGCGTTCATATGCTGCATTGTGAATCAAATAATCAACACCAGAAGCAGGGAAAAAGGCTTCTGCTCTTTGCACAGCCTCCCTAAGAGTATCTTCTCCTGATGTCAAGTCCAAAGGCAAGATCTTTACCTCGCTTGGAGCGTGCTTACCTAGAACGGAATAAATTTTGTTAATAGAACATATGGAAACAACTTCGGATTCATTGATGATCGTTAAGAGTTTACCATTAAGTTCGTTTTTAACTCGCTCCAATTCAACGTCATTTCGAGCAGACAATATGAGCTTGGCTCCTAGGCTTGCGAAATGCTTAGCAAGAGCCTCCCCTTCACCATTAAGATTGTACAAGTAATGAAGTTTAGAGCATAATTGACCAAAACTAGATGTGTTATACCATCAAAAACAAAGATCCTATGCATCTACCAATTTATAAGGCATCCTAGGCTCATTGTTCTAATCAGTGAAACATAATTTGCAAGTTAGTTCACCTTTTGAATTCAGGTTTCGCTCAAAATGGTTGAAAAATAGCCTAAAACCACCCATAATTTGCTTTTTACGATTTGTGATTCGCGAGTCGATTAGCGAGTCATGTGACATTGGCTACTAATATTAGAGAAAAATAACTCATGATTTTTTTATCTGAACACTCAATGAGTCAAACACAAAAAGTGAAATCTACGGCCTAACAGTCACGGTCACATGATTCACTAATCTCCTTGCGAGTTGCGAATTCAAAAAATGAATTAACTAGCGAATTATGTTACACTGACCCAGCTACCTCTACAGATTACAAAAAAAAACATTTTAGGGAAACTAACTCCTTAGGATCATACCGTCCGGCGTGCCTAGCAATTTCATCAAGTTTTTGATAGATACATTTCAAGTTCATATGTTTGTGGTTAATGGTTGTTCATTGAGCTTGTTGTCAAGACAAGAATTGTGTTCAAGGATGATAAATTGGTTGGAGTTTGTCATTAAATTAATTGTTGTTGCACTTGCACCGTATTAAGTGTATATTTGGCGTAACAGTTTAAGTAGTTGTTAATTGTTTTATAAAGCTAAAATATCGCTTTAGTAAAAATCTCATTCTCGTTTAGTGAAGTAGCTGTTTAAAAACCATTTATTGCGGAAGATAAAAGTTTTCATAACGTTACAACTTACAGCATTTTCAAATTCAAAAGTAACATTATGAGGTGATACATTATCATGACGTCTGAATAATGATCGAATCCTAAAATATACCTTAATAGAATCTAAATAACTGAATTTTACCCCTTTACAACATGAAAAATATCGAGCCATAACAAAAGAAAATAATATTCTCAAACATAAGAGGTAAAAATACATGTAATGCATACCAAGTCCACGGCTGGCACCACTAATCCAAACAACCTGGAATGAAATCAGTACAAATAAGGAAAAATTAAATAAATAATTCAACTTTTTATTCCATGAATAATTCTATTCTTTGCTTTTTTTAAAAAAATCCAATATCTGCAAATAGTTTGGCGTAGCCTACCACCATAAACTTTATTTTATAATAATTCAACATTTCCTTATATTATAATATCAAACTAAGCACATTGATTTATTAAAAAATAATTCAAAATTTAAATTATTCACGGTAGCTACGTGGAATCAATTTAATTGTCTCATTTTCTTATTTAGCAAATTCATATCAATTGTCTCATTTCCTTTCTTGACAATCTTTTTTTACCTAAATACCTCATGTTGACCAAAATACCTCACTTTTACTACTTATAATACTCTAACTAACACCTTTACAATTAATTTAATCAATTAAAATACCCCATCTACCACCTTTTTAATAGACCCCACACTACCCTTAATAACCGTGCACAACCAAATGGAACAACTAAATTGATTCGGAGGGAATAACAATTTTTGTTAACAATAAATATATAGAAAATACATAATTAAGATCTTATTAAAAAAAAAGAACAAATAGAGGTTGATACCTTGTCTTCAATTTGCTCATGTTTGATTTTCTTTGAGAGCAGAGTAAAATCTCCTAAACAGAGGAAAGAACAGATGAAACAATAAAAATGATAAACGATAAATTGTTAAATGACATAGAACAATAGGAATAAGAATAGGAATATACCATCGGCTTTCAAAAATTTGAATAGAACAATAAAAGATGAAAACACGAACACTAAAAAGAATAGCAGGTAGAAAGACACCATAATTATTTCTTAGAAACTTTGTTTTACAACATTTGAAACTTTAGCTGTGTCCTTATTCAAGACTATGTACTAATTGAATGGTGTATAATATTTTGTCGGTTACATTATGCTTAGTACATTTTACTTTTTTACGCTTTTTAATGTGTTACTTTGTTTATTGGTATGTTGAATTATATAAATTTAAAAATAATAAAAAGTTAATATTATGAAAGTATGCGATTAGACGATTCAAATAAGATCTCACTTGACTATATTTTATCTTACACATTAGTCGCAATATATAACATAAGCTTGAACGATGAATAGTGCACAAAATCAAAATGTAGCGAGTATTTCAGAACGGAGGAAGTACAATTATATGAAGTGCACAAACTAGTTTTTCACCGTGTATTAGTGGGTTTTAACTTTTGGTTTTTTTTGTTGTCAGACAAATATGAGGTGCACAAACTTTAAAAATCAAGTACATATTATTTTAAAATTATATGGCAATGGGAAAAAGGATTTAATGGACTTATAAAGTTAAATACCCTCTTGGCCTCTTCGTTTCTTTTCGGTCTTCCCATTTACTTTTTGCACAATTTTCAATGTAAATTTTAAACCTCAATATCTTTAAATACACATAATAAAAAATTATAAAAAATACATAATAAAAAGTATTCATTAAGACGAATCTAACGAGATCTCACATGAATATATTTTATTTTCTAAATACTCCCTCTTATTCAGCCCAAATGTCCCTTTTTTTCGGGCACTGTTCACTTATCACTCTTAATTTGTATTTTACTCTTAATTTGTATTTTAAAACATGGTCATGTGGGATCTTGTTTGATTCGTCTCAATACAAGGATTATTAATCTCAAATTTTTATAATTTTTAATTAAGAATAATTTGGGATATTAAGGGTTAAAAGATTGCCTCGGCAAATGTGAAAAACTAAATGAGACAATTAAGCTGAATAGGAGGTAGTATGTGTTAAAAACATTAATTAAATTACTCTCTTTAAGGTGGAATATTCCAAATGGTAAAAACATTAGAGAACGGAGAGAGTACTTTTTTTAATTTATTGATGTGGAACAAAACCCCCTTCATATGTGAACCCCCGTCAAGTTTGCATGTGGAGTAGTATCATTTAGGGTTGCAACATTATTTTTCTGAACGTATCATTCTTTTTTTTATTGAATCTTCAGGAAACACAAGAAGCACATACTTCATGTGCATCATCCCAAAACTATATGTCTTTTGAGTTTCGAGGAATTGTTTCGATGACTTATAAAGCATGTACACTTTCTTTAATTAATTTGTTAATGTGAGACAAATTATTCCAACAATTTAACTTCCATTATTTCTTATAAACATGACCATATAAATATAATATTATATTCCACTAACAACAAATTATTTCACTCTATTATAAGTTAAAACCCATATTTACATTAGTAAAGGCCATGCGTACATACTCCACTAAAATACTTCATTTTCTTTCTTTTTTTCATTGGTTTGTGTGCAAAGCTGATGATGTGGAGCTATCTCAGGAGACATATGAGTAAATATTACTCTTATTGACCTTTTGAATTGTACTCTTCTAAAATTAATTTACATTAAGGGTTTTATAAAATAGGAAATTTTATTTCCAAAAAGCCAATTTTTTGTCCATCTGCAAATAAAGAGTCAACGTTTTATTTATTTAATAAAAAGACAACTTTTGTCTCATTTTTACAAATAAAGAGTTAACGTTTCATTTATTCAATAAATTTAGAATTGAAAACTTTCTTGTTATCCCTTTATTTGCAAAAATGAGACAAAGGTTATCTTTTTTATTAAATAAATGAAACGTTGACTCTTTATTTACAGATGGCCAAAAGATTTAATTTTAAAAACAATTTTTCCTATAAAGTATAAATAGATAAATTACTAGGAAATAAAAATCAATTTGATAGTGACAAAGGGATTGATTGTTGTTTACTCCATATGTTAGTGGTTAAAGTAAGTTCATAAGCCAACTAAAAGAGATGTTTAATAAAGTAAATATTGGTTATTGAATATTTAATAGTATTACAATATAAGTGGATGCCTTCTCTTAGCCTCAATGAACCTAGATTAATATAAGAACAAGTTTCACTCAAAAAAAGTTGATACTTTTTCATTTTAGTATTAAAAATTATTTACAAAATAAACATTTTTGTTGCTTGACCGATTATTAAACTAAAAACTACTCCCTCCGTTTTTTTAAATTTGTCCACATTACTATAAAAGGCAGTTTCAAAAGTTTGTCCTATTTAGAATACTTTCCTATTTTGAAAAGTTTTTATCTTCCATATACTCTCTTTATTCCTCATTTAACTCTCATTTTTCTCTCATAATACCGATACAACCATTAATTCACACCACTATTCTAATAAAATAATACCCACTATCTACAAATATTTCACCTTTCTTAATTTGTGTGAAATCTTCAAATACAATCATTAATTTACACCACTATTCTAATAAAATAATACCCATTATCTACAAAGATTCCACCTTTCTTAATTTGTGTGAAATCTTTAAATAGGACAGTCAAAAAAGAACGGAAAGAGTAAAAGTGAACTAACAAGATGAAAAAAATAAATTTCAGAAAATTATAAAGGTGTTCATTCGAGCGTTTGGATAAGTTTTAATATAATATTTTGGCTCTTGAGTATATGTATATATCCTGACAATTTAATTTAAATTTTATGTATAGAAATTATTTTAAATGGGGTTAATTGTTATACTCAATTTCGATTAATAAAGTTGGTAGATAACAAAAAAAAATCAGTTTTTGAGCAAATTATAGTTATAGGAGCACCTTTGTTATTAATCAATATTCGTCCCTTGCTTGAGGCATGGATACCAAACAAGCATTTAATGTCCTACAATTATTGCTCGCTATTATTGAAAAACCGTCCCTCACTTGTGGCATAGATATCTCTATAAGATTATGTTGTGACTTGTGACTTGTATTATACTCCCTTTTAATTCATATCTATTATCTCATTTAGTTGGGTACAGATATTAAGAGTATGATGGGGTCTACTAAAAAGTGATAGTAACATATTTATAATCCAAGTTAAGATATCAAACCCTAATTTGAATTATTAAATTTTAAAAGACTCATAAATTTATATTATACTGTCATTATCTTTTATCTTTCATAATTTCAAATTTATCTATTCTAGTGTGCGTGTTTATATTTTTGTTATCTTAATTTTAGTAGTATTTTTTGAAAATTTAGTAAGCAATTATATATGGAGTAAAAACACTTAGTTTTTTTCAAAAAAGATAATAAATAAAAATAATTTATATAATTTAATTAGTTTGTATATAATAAATAAAAATAATTTGCTAATACATCGATAATCCCCCCCCAAACTCAAAATTCTAATTTCAACCCCGGTAACAGTCTAATTTGCCTTAAAAACTAATTTTCAGCTACGTATAAATCATTTGTCAAATACTTTTTAAATTATTTAAGCGATAAAAAAACTAAAGTCGCAATTCAACCAGAAAACCTTAATAATAAAAACTAATTGTTATACTTCCTGTTAGTTTTATAAACGTACTTTTATGAACCATTCGAAACAAAGATAGCAACACCAAGACGTTGATTGTTCTGTTGTCCCTGTTTTTTATGAAAAAAATTAAATATCATTGGCATAAATAAATAGAGATAATAAATTATGTTGATAAAATTAAAGTAAATTACAATGTATAAACAAGAATAAAAGAATGTAATGATATGAGTATTATTTAAAAATAAGAATATTGCAAAACAAGTGAAAATATAGCTAATGATACTTCCTTCGTTCCAAAATATTTGCACCAAATACATTTTGAACAATCTAATACGTTTGTCGGATCGTCTAATCGCATACTTTTATAATATAAATTTTTTTTCGCAATCGAATGTACTATTTTGTTCATTTATATGTCGAATTATATACATTTAAAAATTATAAAAAGTTTATATTATTACTTACATATTAGCCGCAATATATAAAAAAAGCTTAAACGATTAATAGTGCCAAAAACAAAATGTAGCAAATATGTCAGAACGGAGGAATATCAAGTAAGGGTTTCAATTACCATTACTCTATATTTTTTGTTTGGTATGATAATAGGTTAACCGGTAACCCAATCCCTTTTTGAGGGTATTTAATGCATACCCTTATTTTGTTACCACTTATTTATGTCAAGTAACAAATTTTCCTTCTACGATAAAGTGTTTCTCTTACATTTTAATACCAAACAACATATAACTACAACACTCCTCTTTATCATTTCACTTTCCATTACATTTTATGTTCTCATACCAAACACCCCTTAAGGTAAATCAGAGGTAGTACTTCCTCTGTTCCACTATATTTGCTACATTTGACTTTTTACGCAATTCAATGCGTTATTTTGATCGTTTATATATTGAATTATTCCCGTCTAAAAATATAAAAAATTGATATAAAGTATGCGATTAAACGATTCATACAAGATTTCAATTGACTATATTTTTCATTGCACATTAGCCACAATATGTAAAATAAGCTTAAACAATGAATACCGTTAATTACGAAAATGATTAAGTATTTCAAAACGGAAGAATAACAGAAAAAGTAATTTCTAAGGTCCACGAGTACCGCGAGGCATTGTTTGAATGTGGTATACTTGATGCTTCAAGATTTCAGACAACCTCCCAATTGCAAGATATCTTATCAGTTATCAGTGGAAACTGATATTTGATAGATAGCCATGATAATGATCGGGATGGCGTGGCGTGCCCATGCCCGCATCCGTCAAATTTATGAATGCGTCTACAAATGTTATTTCTTGTCAACCGTTAAAAATTTTGAAAGATATTGAATGAGACTGTCTTAATCCATTATACTTCCTCCGTTCCATAATATTCGCTACATTTTTCATTTTGAGAAATTTCATATTACTTGCTACATTTTCTTTTTTAGTAAAAAACAAATCATTTAAAGTTATATCTAGTTCTATTTTTATCCTACTTTATATCTAATTACTCCTATTTTTCTTTTTCATTTTTCAACAAATAATATTAAAAAATTCCAAAAAAGCAAATTTCCACCTACTACTCATCATTGCACAGTTATTTCTTAATCTTTGTACTCATGCAATAGTAGCAAGTAAATCAGAACGGAGGAAGTATAAAGTTTATTAGTAAAAAAAAAAAACTATTGAAATCTGAATTCACATTTGTAAAAGAAGCAATTTTTTAAAAATGGTTTGGGATGACTCAATTGAAGTCGTTTAACGGTTTGATGGCCTCAACAAAGAATTAGTGTAAAAATTTTATCAAGTTTGATATTAGTTAATATGAATATTAAGTCTCTATTGAGACCGTCTCACCGTGAAATAACTTCAATTGGAATAGTCAATTCTATTAAAGTAAACCCTTCCTATACAAATGGGAGTTTAGTTTTCAAAATTTTTCTCGGTCAATTTTGTATGACACCGTCTCACTGTGAGGCGAGTTCATAAACGGGACCCATTATTAAAAAAAAACTTAATTTTTTTTAACTCGCACGTACTGCCATATAGGAAGCGGTTACTTAAAAAAACGCATACTTATTATTTAGGTTGGCCCAATTAAGGTCGTCTTACGGTGGAACGATTTCATTGGAGAATTAGTGATTTTTTATGTTTTTTACTAATCACAAATTCTTATATGAGACGGACTCACCGTGAGACGTGTCTAATACTTGGGTTAAATAGCTCAATAATAGAAATTTTTACCATAATAAACATTTTGTATGGATTTTTCTCCCGGTGAGACGGTCTCATACAAGAGGGGTTGTTTACTAATAGACCTTTTGTATGGACCAGTCTCACGGTGAACACAAATTCTTGTATAAGGCAGTCTCACCGTAAGATATGCTCTATTGAATAGCCCAATAATAAAAAATAAACTTTTACCATAATGGATCTTTTGTATTGACTCGTCTCACGGTGAGACGATTTCTTACAAGAGGGGCTTCACGGTGAGACGGTCTCAAACAAGACGTCTAACAAACAAATTATTCCCTCTGTTTCTTAAGAAAAAATTCATTTGTCATTTTTGGTGTTTTATTTGTTGTTCAAAGAATCGTTCTATTTATATTACAAATTTTGGACAAAACTATAACATTGTCCATCCTCATTTTAATATTTTAGTACTCTTTTCGTTTCTTTTCAAATGCCTCATTTGCTTTTGGGTTACTATTTATCAATCACTCATAATGTTTACTGTATTCTTAATCCATACATTAAAACATAGTTAATGAAATGTTGTTTGATTCGTCTCAATATATGTTTATTAATATCCAATTTTTAATCATACACAATAATCACTATTTAGTATTGAAATAGTGCATTGGCGAACGAGTAAAAAGTAAATGAGACATTTGAAATGAAATAAAGGGAGTATTTCTTATGGTCCATATACATATTTTCACTCATCATCATCATCATCATCACCATCATCATCATTGTACCCAGTGTATCCCGTTTATAGAAAAACTATGATCAGGGTTTGGGAAGAGAAGAACGACGGCAATTCATACCCATAAATGAGAGTGCAATTAAAGAGTCCCCCGACTCGAGAATGGCTTTCCAGGAGAGAGAAATCTGCAACTTACAAATATGTTAAATAAAATACCTACAAATAGCTATAAAACGATTAAAAGCAAGGAAGAAGAAAAAGAGCGATAAAGAAAGACAATGAACAAAAATAAACAAAGAGCGAAAGGTATAGGTAATGGATTTAGTAATCTAGGCCGTAAATAAAGCGTATTTAATTATATTACATGGAAGATCATGCTCAATATTGTATTGTGTGCAACATGAAAGATCATGCTAGTGTATTTAATTACAATCCTGGTTTTGAGATAATTTAATAAAGTTGGGCAACATCTTGAAAGTTACAAAGTTAGGTGGCAAAGCAAGAGCACACAACAGGCAGAATACAGTGCTTTAGCTTCTCTACTGACCGATTGCCATATATTCGTTCGAATGGAATTGCAGATCCATTTTGATAGTGCCGACTTACTGTTTAATCTGAATTACAGATCCATATATATATATCATTAATTAAAGTATAAAATTACAGCGTTATCGCAATACGAAGCAAAATTTAATCAAATACACAAAAATAAGTCTACACCCATTTTAGATCCGGACTCGATACTAGATCCGTTGATCTGGATCTGGGTCTTAATAAATTAGACCCGTGGATCCGAATCTAGACCATTTTTTAAAAAATAAATCTGGATCCAGATCCGACCCGTTGCAATCCCTAAGCTCACTAACTTCATAAAAAAATTATTAGTTGTGATACGCATAATTTTTCCACTAACTTTTTTTTGATATTTTAAAAATATTTATCGTCTTTACTTTTTATCCACCAAATAAAATATAAAAATTTAATTTTTCTTAAAACATGTGAACATTTTTTGTAGGAATCATCAATTTGAAATTTTCCTGTACCATTGAGTATTATAGCTCAAAAATTAAATTATAAGGTAAGTTGTTATGATTGTTTGTGATACATTTATGTATATTATAGATGGTATATATGTAAATCATATGAATTATCGGAGTCATTTAATATTTTGATATGATTTTGTTATAGTATTTCGTTTTCTTATGTTTTTATTGCACCAATAGTGATAAGTCTAAAAATAATGATGTTCCTATCACATTTATTACTCGTACATATAAATTTGACGGGTTCATTTTAGAGGGGTATTAGGATGATTTGTCCCACATCAATGGATTAAAATTTATTTGCACACTTTAAAAGTCATTGGAACCCTTCTCCCATTGTTATACGGTTTTGGAATGATATCTTCTTTGATTTTAAAGTGTATGACCTAATATCTTTCTAATTATATGCTAACGTTCACAATGCTATTTGGTTTTTATGAGCTTTTTGTTTGACTTTTGTCTTTTGGCTTGTTGGTTGGTCAAATAGTCTAAAAAAGTATATATGACAAATGACTTTTAAGCTAAAATAAAAAGCTAATATAGTTAGCTTTTTTGTTGGCTTTTGGCTTATTGACACATTTTTTCTAATACAGTCAACAATCAATACCTAAATTTACTAAATATCGTTATAAATAACTGACTTATTCAACTAGTTTAAAAATAAATAAAAAATTAATATTTTCAATTAGTTAAACCAACAACTAAAAAAACCAAACACAAAAAAAAACCAAACACAAAAAGTGAAAGCTAATTATAGTGCACCCCAAATAAGTACAATCTTATTTAACATAAATTGACAATTCAAGAAGGTGAACATGCGTGTCAATTTTATGTTTGATTACTTTCAATGTCACTTGTGTTATGATTACGTGACACATGATTCAACAATGGGCAACCACTTAAGTGAGGGTAGTTATCACTCACATTCTCGCTACACCATCTAACGCAGGAATTCCAGCGCACAAATTATTTTACTCCTATTAACACGGGGATGATATACGGCCGTTCTCCTGAAAAATCGTCTTTTTAAGGGACGTCTTTCAAGCCTAATTATTAAAATTTATTGCCTATATTTACTCAATATTTTTCCTAATGGGCCAACTCAATTAGAGACAGTTTTTCAAATAGACAGTCTCTCACAAGAATTTGTGCATCATATATCTTAACGCCTATATATGGGTAGTTCAAATCCAATAAATTGATAGAACAATTCTATAATATAGAGAGGATAAATTTTAATATTGTAATTAAAAATTAGAAAAAAATAAATAAAGAGATTGGAGGCTTAATATCAAACATATGGTTGATAGTAGCCCCAAAATTAACAAAGAAAGCTAGAGTTTTTCAACAACTTTTTAAATAACATACAATTACTTAAACTTGTTAATGATAAACTAACTGATTTGTTGGAAAATAACTGCATATGTGATCTCACGAATTAGAAAGAGGTTGACTAATTATAAGTTTGATGAATATCTCCCTTCATATATACTCTCTCCATTTCAATGACTTTGTCTCATTTTATTTGGGCAAGTTTTCCTAGATTATTTTGAAGTCTTCATATCTCTAATGGTACATAATTAAAAATTATAAAAAGTTGATATGAATAATTTTTGCGTTGAGACGAATTAAATAAATTCCCACTTAACTATGTTTTAACTTATAGATCAATAATAAAATACTCAAAGGAAAATTTGATTTTAAACCTATGAACTTTGTGTCAATTACTTCTAAAGGTGTGAACTTATGTTTTTCTTTTAAAGGCTTGAACTTTGAGGGGTCTCCAGATTTAAAGATGTAGTCGATTTTAGTTACCTTGAACAGCAGGTTACCATCTTCATCAATGTCTTCTTCATCACCTTCTTGCTTAACCTCCCCAGTAATGGCTTTTTCCTTAAACCTCTTCATCAATGGCACACAAGAAAACCTTCAAAACCCCAACATTACTATCTTTCTCATTATTTCAGAAAATATCCAAAATTTAGGAGAGAGAAATTTTCTGAAAATTTTTTAAAGTTAGGTCTTCTTTGAATAATTTGGTGTAAACCCTTGAATAACTTTTTGAAATCGAATTAGAGGAACAACCCACAATCGAATTAGGCATGCAAAATCACATACAATCCAACAATCTTAAACATTGTGAATTTGTTGAAATTTAAGCAAAAACCCAGTAATGTAAGAATAATACCCATTAATTATTTTGAGCCAAAATCAAAAAAAGTTTCAATCTTTCCCTCTCATTAATAAAATCAGGGATAAAAGTCTTTAACTTTTTGGTAAAAATTCGAACTTTGGGTTGAATTCAACATTACAAAACAAACCCCCAAAACAATAAAGATAGCATTTACCCCCAATTTGATATGTAACATTACAAAACAAACTAATTGAAGGTAAATGTAAAGGTAAAGAACCTTCTCGGTATCCCGCACAAGGCTAGGTCCGAGTGGGGGTTTTCTTTTTCTTGAAAGATGAGGGCAAATCATACCTGTACCCCGAAGGAGGGAGTAAAAAGAGATGTGCGCAGTCAAGAAACCCACAAATGATACATGCGCCTAGTAGGGGTCGAAGCCCAAACCTTCTGCTCCACATGCAGATGCTCTATCCATTGAGCCACCAGCGCTTTTGGTAAAACAAACTAATTGAAGGCCGAAGCTTAATCAAAAACCCTAATATTGAGATGGCAAACTAAAAAATGACCAAAACAATAAATCAGGCATAAAAAATCAGATCTAAATATAACTGGGGGAGAAACAATTTACCATTAAAAAGGATGAGCAAAAATGGAGGTTTGAAATAATTTACCAGAAAAAATCAGATCTAAACAATTTACTTTGATTTGATTTATGGGTTCTGTTGAAGTACTTGAAAGAGATTGTTTAAGGCTTGAAACGGAGGTTTGAGATTGTAGGGAATGGTTGAAGATGAAGAGGTTTGAGATTGTAGGGAAATGAAGGTTTGAGGCTTGTAGAGGTTGAACAAAAATGGAGGACATGAAGAGGTTGAAGATGAAGATGATGAAGAACCGGTCATTTAGCCGGTAAAAGGTCATTCGCACCTTTAGATGCGAAGACCCTCCAAAGTTCAAGCCTTTAAAAAAAACGTTAGTTTGTATCTATAGAAGCAAATAACGTGAAGTTCATATCTTTAGAATCAAAATTTCCAAACTCAAATGGAACAAAGTAACTGAAATGGAGCTAATACAAATTAGCTAATCTTGTAAGAGAGCATCTCTAAATGATACAACCTCAAATTAAAAGCTCATATTTTCATAATATGTACACTACAACATAATTTGCTTTTAGTGGGATATATCTAGTAACATTTAATTTAAATGTCGCTATTTCAAATTTATTATAATGTACATAGAGGATTTAGTGACATTTATTAGATCCTTTAGCAGCATATTAAAAAGTCACACAAAAGCTTTTAGTGACATTTCTTACAAATGTCACAATAGACTATAGTGACAATTACATATGCCACTAAAGACCAAATTAAGTGTCGCTAAATCACTTTATGCTGGAACTTAAAATAAAAACCAATAATTATTATACTAAAAACATGAATCAGTGGCATTTTTTTAATGCTACTAAATCCAATGTCGCAAATAGCTAAATTTGTTGTAGTGGTAATAGATGAGTTATTTAATCTATGTATAATGTGCATCTTTCGGTGAGACCGTCTCATATAACAATTCGTAATTACAAATTATTTTTATAGTGGAACAAACCATTAAGTTTGTTTGCAGTCAATTCTTGTCTTATACAAAACCAATAACATATTTATCAAAAATAATTCAAATTTTTTGGTAATCACTTATAGTTGTTGTTTTAGTTTTTGATAGGGCAACTAAACTTATTGTTACTAAAAATCTAAATCAATGTATTTATAATTTGTTGGTAGATTATTAGACCGAGTATTCCATCAATTGCTTGCCCAACTCTCACTCACTCTTTAATTAAAAGAAAATTGTTAGATTATTTTTCAAATGAAGAACTTGAAAAACAGGTGTGAATAGAAAATAATAAGATTTTCTAAATTCTAATACTCCCTCCAACTCAATTTTATTGTTCCATTTGAGTTGGGCGCGAATATTAAGAGTGAGATGGGGTCCACCAAAAAGGTGGTAGTTGAATATTTTAATTGCTTAAATTAATTGTAAAGGTAGTAGTTGGGTATTGGAAATTGAAAAAGTGGGGGTATTAAGGTAAAAAAAAGATAGACAAAAAAGAAAATCAGACAATTAAAGTGAATTGCCCAAATAAAGAAATGAGACAATTAATCTAAGGTTCCATGTAGAAGTATTAAAGAAAGAAGTTTGGATCCTACGAATTAAGAAAACCCTAGACAGGAATTAAATTTTTGACGACTGAACCTTGTAAACAATTTCGTGTGTTACAATTTATTTTTACATACTTTCATTCAATTATTCTACATATATATAATTGCATCGTAAACAAATTCCATCAAAATAAGTTTCAAACCTTTAAAACGATCTTCAAAGAAAAAAAAACTCTTTATTCTCCTCTAAAGAGTTTTCCCAATGCTATTAAACTTTCGTATTTGAAGATCAATTTGAAATCACAAATTCTTACTTGAGACTGTCTTTTGTAAATACGGCTCTCAAAAGTCTAGTTCAATTCTAAATATATATTGTTACAACTTTAAATATAGATTTGGGCTGGACTTTTGAGAGTCGTCTTATAAAAGACGATCTCTCAAATGAAAACCTAATTTGAAATATCTATTGTGGATAGACAGATAGTTTATGATTTAGATGCTCCTGTACTTTATTCAAAAAAAAAAAGATGCTACTGTACTTGATAAAATTTTTAACTTTAAAGTAGTTATCAACTCTCTTCAAAAAAAAAAAATAGCTATCAACTTTTTTATTTTTTAACTTCCTCTATAAATAAAACAAGTAAAAAGTATATACTCCCTCGGTCCCTATGAATTTGCAGCATTTTTTATTTTCGTCCGTCCCACTTAAATTACAGTATTTTTATTTATAGACTATGGCCCACCACTTTCTTTTAGTTTCATCCTTACATTTTAACTTTCTTTTAATTTCATCCACATAATTCATTCTCTCTCTTTATTTATTACCACTTTCTTAATTTTCACCATTTTTCTCTTTGTTACTATCTCATAGGGATGGAGGGAGTATATGACATCAAGAAATGAACTCACCAAAAATAGAACTTAAAGATATACTATATATTCTAACACACCTTCATACTCTAACACACCTTCCTCACATGAGAGTTGTTTGGATTAAAAGTGTGAATGCAGCACATGCCTTTCTTAAATCTGGCGTTAAATATTCCACTATATATAAGAGGTGGTTGAGATTCAATTTTGTGACCGTTTATCACGCTAACTCTGATACCATATCAGAAAACAACCAAAAACTTAAATTTATAATTAATGTCCTATAATATATTATACTCCCTCCTATTCACCATATGTGTCCCATTTGACTTTTCATCAATTTTAAGGTAGTCAAATGGGACCACATGTGAAGGAGAGATAGTTAATTTATGGTAAGGTTTAACATATGTGTAAGAGAAAGAGTGCAATTTATAGTCAAATGGGACCATATGTGTAGGAGAGAGAGTCCAATTATGATAAAAAGTTGGTACCCAAAATAAAAATAAGACATTTAATATGACTTGACTTAATATGAAAATGACACACATATGCTGAATAGGAGGGAGTATATTCTAACATAAAGTTTGTATTACTTGTTTTTTTAACCATTTTATTTAGATAGATGGTTCCACTTGACTTGATACTCTTTATTTATTTTTTTACTTGATAGAAGTATTTATTATAGAAAGAGAAAGAGAGGGTACAAATAGTAGAACAAGTTGAATCAAGTTAAAGTTGAACCATATAGTAAGCAAAGGAGTCAACTCTGAAGTCAAGTGATGAAGTGAGCACTTTATTTTACCCAACAAAGTAACATGCTTGAAGAACCTCTCTTAGCAACAACCTCTAAGGGTGGCTTAAAGACCCTTCCTTTCATCATAGGTAATCATGTCCAAATTTTTTACATTTTATTTTTTTATTACAATTTTCTGTAAATTATATAGCATACTATAAATTTTCGCATTTATAGTATGGGTAGGATCAATCTGTTAAAGTATATAATACTTCATATCATTGGCTGTAATCATTAGCTTAAGCTTTTAGTTGAATTGGTTTTTTGACATGGTATCAGAAATTGTGACAAGAGGTTACGGGTTGGAATTTCAACCACCCCTTATTTAGGTGAATTATTTAGCGCCTATGCGCATCCACATTTCTAGCCAATAGGCTCTCATATGAGGGGGCGTGTTAGAGTATATATAACATATTTTGGGCTCGTATTCTCCTTTATGAGTATGGATTGCTACCTTTCTTTCCTCTTCAGACCTTGATTATAGTTTTCTATGAGCGGAATATACTGTTAGCGATGTTGATGATTATAAATTTTCCCATTTGTTTCAGCAAATGAATCATTTGAGAAAGTAGCAAGCTATGGACTTTTGCCTAATATGATAGCATATTTGATGGGAAGCTATGGAATGGAATTGGCAACTGGGTCTAATTTCATCTATTACTGGTCTGCTGCTACCAGTTTGGCCCCTGTTTTGGCTGCTTTTCTTGCTGATTCTTATGTTGGTCGCTTTTGGATGATTGCCTTTGGTTCCATTATTAGCTTTCTGGTACTTTTTCTTTTATCCTTCTCTTTGAGTTGCCATGAGTTGCCATTTTTGGATTATAATTCTCAAGAAATCAATTCAACTAAAATATTAAACTGATGATTTAGCGCTTGAGTTTTATACTCTGACATACCCCTCTCACTATCACGGAATACTTGACCTCCTCATACCTAAGACAAATGACAAATGAGGGGTAAGTGAGATTCAAACCTATAATTTTTAATATCTTTAATTATTTTCGATTTATGTACCACAAACAATTATTTTCTCTGTTCTAATTTATATGTAACATTTGTTTTTTCACGCAATTTAATTCACTAATTCAATTTTTAATATCTCTAATTATATATGATAAAAAATTATAAAAATTTGATGTTAATGATCTTTGCAATGAGACGAATAAAAAAAGATCTCACTTGACTATATTTTAACTTATAGATTAAAAACTAATCACAAGTTAAAAGTGATTAATGAATAGTAACTTATAGATTAAAAACTAATCACAAGTTAAGAGTAATTAATGAATAGTGTCATTTTTCCAAATATTGTAACTAATATATAACAAACAAATATGATAATTTTGACGGTATTATCACTATCTTGGTGCAAGTAGCTATAAACCTATAACAATAATTCTAACGCCATATCCATGTGTCATCCAATGAATCATCAACAATGTCCAAGTATAAAAAAAAGTACTCCCTCTAGTCTCTCTGATTTGCATCAAAGAGACATAAGGTACTCTCTCCGTTTTCAAATGTTCTTCCCATTTACTTTTTGCACAGTTTTCAAAGTAAATTTTGAGCCTTAATAACTCTAAATACGTATTATAAAAATTTTTAAAAAATATATAATAAAAAAGTATACATTAAGACGAATCTAACGAGATCTCACATGGATATATATTATCATCGATATATGTTTTAAAAATCTTAATCAAATTTCTCTCTTCAAAATAGAATATTCTAAACGGGGAGAACATTCGGAAACGGAGGAAGTAGTTTTTAAGAATGTGATAATAAATTAAGAGAAATCAAATTGTGTGAATAATATTAAAAAAGAGTTAAAATGTATGGATTAGATTAAAAGACAGTGGTGGACCACCACCCATAAATAGAAATGATGCAAATTAAGTGGGACGGACTAAAATAGAAAATGCTGCAAATAAAATGGCACGGAGGGAGTATTAAGTATTTTTAAGTCAATATGTTTATCTAATATTAAGTCTGCAAAAGAATTATTAAAATTATTACATCAAAAATATATAAATATATATACACAATAAAAAAGATGAATGTAATTATGAAAGATAAAGAGTAATGACATTATAATGTAAATTTATTATTCTATACAAAATAATAGTTTAAATTATGGTTTGATCTCTTAACCTTAGATTCCAAATGTTTTACTACAACCATTGAACTATATTTTCTCATTCTTTAAACTATATATCATATTAGTAGGGGGGCAAAAGTAAAGTACAAAGGTTCTCATTTTTGGAAAGAGGGGTCAGGCATCCCCAACCCCCTTTCATGTATCTTTGGTTTTGAGAAAGAGTAAATCTCATCAAGTGTAAATACAAGTTAATGCTCATTACCCGTGACTGTGTCTAGTGGCGAATCATGAAAAAAAATGTCAATTTAAGTAAAATACGCTTAATGTCTTTTGATATCTGGTCACATAAGTAAAAGACTGTTAGAGCTGCAGCGGAATTTTGCCTTCTAATAGATATAAAATAATATAAAATGTAACACCTCTCACAAAAATGCAATAAAGGAATGAGATAAAATAACCAATATGAACTAACAAAATATTGTGAGTAAAACTGATTGATTTATTGATTTTAACAATTACGACCTAAGCATTATATAATAACTTAATGCTAAAAAAAGAACGGATGAAAATAACTAACTATACAAACAATGTAACATGTTGTTTGCAAAATGTTCTCCATCTATTTGGCTGTATCACCCATTTTCCTCTCCTAGAAACTCTCTCATAATTTTACATCATTTATTCTCTAATTTTAGAGAAACGGAGTATATGGTTAATTATAGTCATAGCCATATGCTCCCACAAAGACACTACATTAAATATCAAACACCTCATCTAGGGTATATTTACATGTAATATTTGATTTTATTTTAGATTTAAGTGATGTCAACTGACTTTAGTGACATGTTACTAAATCCGCACCAGGATGTTGTTAGAGTATATAACATATTCTGTGATCTCAACCATCAGCTTAAGTCTTTGGTTGAGTTGGTTACTTAACATGGTATCAGAAGCCAACGTGATAATAGGTCACGGGTTCGAATCTCAACCACCCCTCTCACGGGTTCGAATCTCAACCACCCCTCATTTAAGTGGAATGTTTAGCGCCAAGTATGAGGAGATCTTGTGTTGCATCCACACTTTAGCCCAGAGGGCCCTCGTGTGAGGGGGCGTATTAGAGTGTATAACATATATTCTGGGGCCTCACCCATCAGATTAAGCTTTTGGTTGAGTTGATTCCTTAACAGATGTGTCTACACAAGTGAACCCACGAGGTATTATGTGACGAAATTACCACCGCCTAACAACTTCATTTTTGCAATATAGGGCATAACTCTACTATGGTTTACAACAATCATTCCTTCAACACGTCCATGTGATGAGTCCGGTACAATATGTACGTCCCCAACCATATTTCAACTTACAATACTTGTATCCTCCTTCATGATCATGTCAATTGGTGCTGGTGGTATAAGATCATCTTCCTTAGCATTCGGTACCGATCAATTAATCAAGAAAAAGAATGTTAATCATAGTGGCCTATTAGAAAGATTTTTCAATTGGTATTATTTTGCTACATCTGTTTCAGTAATGATTGCAACTACACTTGTTGTTTATGTTCAAGAAAATTTTGGTTGGAAGCTTGGTTTTGGTGTTCCCGTTATATGTATGTTTTTGTCTGCTATTTCTTTCCTTTTGGCTTCTCCTTTGTATATTAAGTTGAAGGCTGAGGCTGGTTCCCCTATTGGGTTTACTCGAGTGTTCATAGCTGCATGGAAGAAGAGACATTTTAACGTTTATGAATGGCAAGATGATCAATTCTTGTACTTTAGGAGAAAGGGATCAAGGTTAATGAAGCCAACTCATAAATTAAGGTACTTTTTGTGATTTTTTTTGCATGTGAATGATGATATCTTTCATGGTAAAGACACAATGTTTAACCTAATGGTTTTTGTCTCATGATATACTCCCTCTACCCCTTTTTATTGTTCACTTTGGGTTGAACACGGATTTTAAGAAAATGGTAGTTGGATTATTTTAAGTTATTATAATAATTGTAAAGGTGGTAGTTGGGTTATTTAAATGATTATAATGATTGTAAAGGTGGTAGTTGGAGTATTTAAATGATTATAATAATTATAAATGTGGTAGTTGAGATATTTTAAATAATATAAATGGAGGTATTATAGTCTTTACTTGTGTGAACATAGGCTATTTAGGTAAAAAATCTTTACCAAAAATAGAAAGTGGACAATTTGGGTGAACTAACCAAATAAGGAAAATGGACAATAAAAAAGAATCGGAGGGAGTATAATCTATCACGTTTCGTCACACAAGATACCTTTGGGCTAGTGTAGAGTAGTTGCAACACATGACTCAAAATATTTCACTTTAAATAATAAGAGGTGGATGAAATATCAAAAGGTCCTTTAGCTCTGATACCAAGTTAAGAAGCCAAGTCTGTGGTTATAGAATTATAGCCAAAGAACATGTTATACACTCCATCGGTTGAAACTTGAATGATTCACATGATCATTGTTCCTCTTATTAGGTTCTTAAACAAGGCTTGCATGATACAAAACATAGAGGAAGAACTAACATTAGATGGAGAAATCCGCGACCCATGGAGCCTATGTACCATAGAACAAGTAGAAGAGCTAAAATCCCTCATAAAAGTTGTTCCAATATGGTCAACAGGCATTATAATGTCCACAGTTACAGCTCAAACGCCATTCAAAGTTCTACTCATTAAAACAATGAACCGCCATATCACTTCAAACTTTGAAATCCCAGCCGGTTCTTTCTCAACATTCACAATCATCTCAATCATATTATGGATTGCAATCTATGATCTTATAATAATTCCTTCAGCCTCAAAAATTATGAGAAAACAAGTGAAATTGAATCCAAGAACTCGAATGGGAATCGGTGTCATACTCTCGTTTCTATCGATGGTTATAACTTCATTAGTTGAAGGTGTTCGACGTGAAACTGCAATCAAGGAAGGATTTTCCGATGATGCGAGTGGGGTGATCGACATGTCCGCCTTATGGTTGTTACCTCATCATTGGTTTTCTGGCATGGCTGAAGCTTTCTATACAATTGCACAAAGTGAGTTTTTTTGCTCAGAATTTCCTAGTAGTATGTTAAGTGTTGCAACAAATCTTCATGGTGTTGGTATGTCTTTGGCAAGTTTGATTGCAAGTTTTATATTTAACACTATTGATAAGCTTAGTAGTAATGGTGGGAAAGAAAGTTGGGTTTCAAGCAACATCAATAGGGCTCATTTTGATTATTATTATTGGGTTCTAACCGGTTTGTGTTTGGTTAATTGTTTTTATTATTTTGTTTGTGACAAAGCTTATGGGCCTTCTAGTGATGAAGAGCAAGATAAATTATTGCTTGATGAGGGAAGTGTAGAATATAGATGAATGTAGTGTAAGCCGTGGGACTCTCTGATCGCACTCTCCTTTATGGGTATGAGGGTATGAGTTGTCGGCGACCATCCCTCCCCAGACCCTGAGCATAATTTTCTATGAGTGGGATACACTGGGTATGATGATGATGTGTATTAGTGTAGTGTTTTGTATGAGCACTTTATCCTCTAGTCTCTAGAGAGTAGTGAACCATAAGATGATTGTGGATGATAAATATTGCTACTTTTATTTGGATGTAAGCAATTAAGGTGTGAAAGATATGCACACGTATGTAATATAGTAAAAGTTACATATAATAGTATACATATTTGAGAATTGTGTCTTGTCTTAGTTGGAGATTATATTATTTGTTTTAAGTGAAATTTAGATTCAATTTTTACTATTATTTTCACCTAGTACCCCCTTCTCTCAGCATATCCAACATATAACCACTTAGTAGGAATAGAAGATTGATTTTATTTTTTTAATTTTTTTAATTAATTTTTTAAAGGAATAGTAGATTGATAATGTATTTACCATGACTTACCAATTACCATGATGATAAACCATATTACAAGAAAGAAAGATAGAGTAAAATAAAATAGAATAGGTTTGGGGAAAAATTAGTGGAAAACAATTAAAGTGTCGTGTGCATTCAACATTAGACGATAAAAATGGTTTTGAATAAATAAAAATCTGAAATTGTACATTAAAGGAGCCAAAAAACATCATGAATACAGGCAAGTCTGAAGCAAAAAAAGTTTGAAATCCTTCTACTTTTTCATAAATTTTTAATAGTGGTGCCATTTATAATTAACAAGAGAGACTTTTTACCCTAAAATAAATTTCAACTCAATTTTAAATACTATAGTTCAATAAAACCTTAGCACAATTTCTAACTATATTAAAATTGATTTTTTTTTATAAATAACTTATACTACTATTACGTTGCTAAAAAAATCGTGTATAATGTTAAGAAAGAAGGAAAAAAAGAAGAAAAAATTGATATTAATAATTCAAGATTTTACCTATCCGCTATGAGTATTCTCAACTTTGAATTATTATCTAATAAATCAACATTTGTTCTTAGTTAGCTATCAGCATATTAACATGATATGTTGATAGCAAACTTAGGGCAAAAGTTGATTTATTATAAAAATAGAATGTTATACAGATAGCAAACTAAGGGCAAATGTTGGATCATTAAAAAAAAATAATTTAAAAGTGAAATTATTCACGGCGGATGAGTGAAAAGTTAGATTATTAATATCAAATTATCCAAAAATTAATGTACGTGTTGTTGGCTAATTATTGGAAAATTGTAAGAGTTTGAAGGATTGAAAAATTAAGAAATAAGATGTTGATTATTTTTAGGAAAAATTACCTAGAATAATCCAAACTATTCACGATTTTCTTACAATAATCCCACCTATTGATTAAGCATGAATAATCCCAATTTTAAGGGGCATTTTCCTAGAGTATACCCGGTGACCGGATGACTTGCTATAGCAAGTTTTATTTTTTTTAAAAAAAAGATAAATTAAAATAAAATGTCGAAAAATATGTTCATAAAAAATTTATGATTTTTTTTTATTATTTAGAATTTTTATGTAAATTTTCAACAATATTTTCTAATTTTAAACTAATATTTAATTTATTTTTTTAGTAAATTACTTACTATAGCAGGTTATCGGGTTACCCAAGTTTATTCTAGGAAAATACCCCTCAAAGTTGGGATTATTTATGGTTAATCAATAGGTATTGTAGAAAAATCATGAATAGCTTGAATTATTCTAGGTAATTTTTCCTTATTTTAATAAATTAAGTTGGTGATTATTGATATTTAATACTCCCTCCTATTTTTTCTAGTTGGCTCATATACTTTTTGTTACTATTCACTAATTACTCTTAATTTGTACTACCTCCTATTCCGCCTAAATTTCTCATTTAGTTTTTTGACACTATTCACTCATCACTCTTAATTTCTATTTTACTCTTAATCTATAAGTTAAAACATAGTCATATGGAATCTTGTTTGATTCGTCTCAATACAAGGATTATTAAAATCAAATTTTTATAATTTTTGATTAAGAATAATTTGAGATATTAAGGGTTAAAATGTTACCTCGACAAGTGTGAAAAAACTAAATAAGACATTTAGGCTGAATAGGAAGGAGTATTTTATTAATGTACTAGATAATTCCCGTGCAATGAACGTTTTTTTCAATTTATTTTTTTATTATTTTAAAAAAATCAGAAGAATTGTAAATTATTGGTTATTGATTTTCAATGAATTAACAATTGTATTTAATAGCTAATATTTAATTCACTTTTAATTTTATAAATACTATTTTATAAGTTATGTATGATGTTAATGATATTATTTTAATATTTACTAAGTAAGCATAACAAACTATGTTAAAAACAAATTCTAATATTAATAAATTGTTTTGAACATATATTACAATATTAACTAAATGAAATATTTTAAATAACGATAACATTTATATGCAAAAAATAATTTAAATAATAATACAAATATAAAATTAAAAATAGTTTGTGTTGTATGAGACTATTTGAATGTTGAGACAAATCCATGTAATTAGCTCAACTATCTTATTGATCACTAAAAGATTGTAATTGACACTTTAAGAATTTATGAATAAAATAACGTTTAAAGTAAGTGTCTATTTAAATAAATAAATAATAAAAGAAATTTAGAGTATAAAATTAAAGCAAATCTCAGATGATTGCAAAAATAAAGTTGTCTACTTTACAAATGCAAATATTCGTTTTCATCTTTGTCTGACCTTCAATATTTATTCACCAATTTATCTCTCCTTTTACCTCTAGATACATTAGGTAGATTATTAAAAAGTTGATTGCAATAACCAATTCCAATAGTGCATTTACATATTTTGATTAAATAAGCCAATTCCAATGCATTTAGGCATTGTTGAGAAAGAATTCACCAATTTCAATGTGTTGATTATGATAATATTTATTAGGATAAATCCAATTCCATTATTGAAGGGAAAATTTTGCTCCACAAAGTGACACCTCATAAGTTTAGGGTATAAATAATGTCAGTGTTTTTTGTTTTCATTATAGGTATATATAAGTTAAAATATAGTCAAATGAAATCTTATTTTATTCATCTCAATGCAAAGATTATTATTATCAATTTTTCATAATTTTTAATTTTTTACAATTAGTGATATTAAGGGTTAAATGTTGCTTCGACAAGTGTGAAAAAGGTAAATAGAACAAATAGGTTGAATAGGAGAATAAATAAGTAAAAATTAAATAATGGAAGAGAAAATATTTGGAGCAAAAAAAGTTTCTTTGGAGAGAGATAACAAAAAGAAGGGGAAAGGAAAAATAATCAATAGAATTTGATTTTCAACTTGTGAGTTGTGACTATTAATATGTTAAGTAAACTCTAGCCACCTACTCTATTTTAATATGATTTTTTTTATATGTGAATCCTTAATGGGAGATGTTTAAGGATCAAATACAGTTCGAACTAGGTTCATATGGGTTGGATATAGACTCTAAAATTATGCAGTTAGTATCTTGAGAGACCATCTCTTATAGAGACAATTCTCCATTATCAATCCACTAATATTTACTACAATTTAATTTAATAAATAAAGAAAAAACTAAAAATGAATACGCACTTCTTAATATGTTTTAACCTATTAAAGTTGGTGTTTTAACCTATTTAAGTTGGTAGTTTAACCTATTTCAGTTGGTATTTTAATCTATTAAAGTTGGTATTTGTAGTTATTTTTATCTATTAATTTGTTAACATATTGAAGTTGGTATTTTAAGTTATTAAAGTTGGTATTTTAAATCTAGAGAAGTTAATATTTTAACAAATTGAAGTTGGTGTTTTAACCTGTTGCAGTTGGTTAAAATACCAACTTTAAAATATCAATTTCAACAGACTAAAAACTCCAATAATAAGTTAAATTAACAACTTCAATAGATTAAAACACCAACTTAAATAAGTCTAACTACCAACTTAAACAACATAATACACCAACTTAAACAAGTTATAATACCAATTTCAATAGCTTAAAATACCAACTTTAATAAGCTAACAACTTAACAAGTTAGAAAGTCACTCCAAATAGGTTACAATATCAACTTTAATTGGTTAAACCACCTACTGGAATAGGTTAAAACACCAACATAGGTTAAAATAGTAACCTCAATATGTTACAAATACTAACTTTAAAAGTTAAAATCCCAACTTAAAAAGTATAGTTATAACGCTGAAAAATCAACACAACAAAATAGTATATGGATTGCGTAAAAAAAGTTAAGAATTATCCAACAGCATGTAAACAAGCATAGTTATAACGCTGAAAAATCAACGCAACAAATATAGGGTGAAACCCAACTGAAACTGTTGTTGCGGACTGCGGTTGGTTATATCATGTCTTCACGGTCATTAAGTGGCTCCCATGGTCCCACCTAGGGTGGGGTTCAGAAGGGTTGAATGTCTGGAATCTTACCTTTGTAAGTGATAAAACTAACAAAGAGGTTGTTTTCCATTAACCCTTGGTAGCAAATATCATCGGCAACTTCACATAAATATGAAATATCATCGGCTATTTCACATAAATATGAAATACAAGTGATTTAATGAATCATTTTACTTAAGTCTATCATAAACTGAAATCGAAGAAATATATATTCATATACTTGGACCCTTGATAGTGGATATGAGAATATATTCATATAGGAGTGGGCAATAATAGACTATTTATGACAACAATTGGCAATTCAAAACACACATGATTTGTCTAATTGGACTCTTGAGATTTTTGGTCTTTATTCCATATAAGCTTCTGAACTTTTTGAATCGATCCATTAAAACGCTTTGGTGAAAATGACAGCTAATTGATTTTCTCTTTCATTACCAACTAGCATGACTTCACTATTATTCTGAGCTTCTCAGACAAAATGATGCTTCTAACTGTCATGCATAAAAGATATGATTCTTAGAAAATTGCTACTACAGAATTGGATACATGTGTTGCATACTATATATGAAACCAAGTACTTTTGAACTAGTATTTATGGTCTGAAACTGAATATCATAGTCTAATGTTCCTTTTATACATCTTAGAAGCATGCAAAAAAATCACAATTGCAGATGGGTTTGCGCATTAGTCATGATGTTGCAGAAACGGCTACAACAGAGTAATAAAGCGAATTATGGTCGACACAGTGTGTATTCTTGACAAAACACATAAGAATTTTGAACTTATCATTGCATATTTGCTGTAAGTTTACTATTATTATGTAATGATATGCCCAATAGCTATTATGATTGCACAATATGAGGTATTTTTAGTGCATAATTGAACTAACTTACTATTTAAGTATTTTGTTTGAAAACTAAAGTTATGAGTAACCATATTTTAAGTGATCTTCATAATTAAAGTTAATGAGTATAAATGAAATTTTAATGTGGAGACAAATAACATTGTAACAGTAACGGTGAAATAGCGGGCATTACACGTCACATATCGATAACGCGGAGTTTTGACCACGAGAATTCATGAACTGCTATATAACGGGAATGAATGTCGCAATAACTCTCGTACAGGCTACACAACGGACGTTACGTAATGTGGGAGTTTTTGTTCCATGCTAGGAGTCTCTTTGTTGCTCCTAGGTAAGGTTGGCTATGACTTTACAAAAACTTTATAAGTAACTTAGGAAAGATAAAATGGGTAGGTAAGTGCGGTATGCCATTCTCCACACCCCTACCTACCTAAACTTTCCATAACCACCACCAATAACGGATAAAATTTTCATACCATGCTTTCTTTGCTTGCACGTGTGCTTGAGTCTGTTTTCTTTGCAATCTTTCTCCATGGCAAACCACTTGCAATGGTTACAGTTACACTGAGTATTGTCTTTTGTCACTCTCTACGTGATTAGTTCTCTTGCAAATTTCACATGTAGGAAACTTGTCTTTTTTTCATTGCTCCTAGGTCAATCTCATTTTAATTAACACTATGGTCCCTCCATTGTCAAAGAGATTGTTCATACAAAGAGCAAGTATATTAGATTACATTATACGCAAACTGTACACATTCATCTTATGTAAGGAACTAGAGAAATTATGATCGTTAATCATGATAGATTATATTCAACAAAATATATAATGATTGTTAGTGTGACAAATACAAAATATATATAGATTGTTAGAATATAATCTATCATGATTAACGATCATAATTTCTCTAGTTCCTTACATAAGATGAATGTGTACAGTATAATGTAATCTAATATACTTGCTCTTTGTATGAACAATCTCTTTGACAATGGAGGGATAGTGTTAATTAAAATGAGATTGAAATGGATCACTTCATCTCTTGTAGGTTTCTCTAAATCTATGTTAATATGGCTTGGGTGTTTGTCTTGGTCTTTATATAGCTATTTTTGTGAAAAAATTATTGATTTGTGTCCAAATTGATGTAGAAGAGTTGTATTATTGTTGAATTGTTGAGGATATGAAATGCTTGAGGTTTGTTACTTACTAAGACTTTTAGTATGGTTTAAAGATCTTTAGTATGATTATAGAATCTTAGTATGCTTTTATAATAAAGTATGTGTTAGTCTAGATTCATCAAAGAACTTGAAGAGTTATATGCATGTGGCAGGCCAAAGGTTTGCGACTTTTCAAAGGTCACCAGTATTAGTAGGCCACATTCAACCCTTATATAAAAGGATCTTGTACTCATCATTTTATTACAACAAACACATTCTTTCTATTGTTTTGATCTTCTTCTCTTGAACACTCTCTCTGGTCTCCACTTCCTTCCTACAGTTAGTATTAAGAACCGTAAGTTTTCGGCATCAGTTTTGCATATCCATAAACAAAAAAACTAAACGCATGGCTTCTTTGTCTTAAACATCTCATACCTTCAACACAAAATAAATCTCATTTACAATGGAGAGAATTATGATTTTTGGAGTATCAAAATGAAGACTTGTTTAAGAGTCAGAGATTTGTGGGAAGTAGAAGAAAGTGGTCCTATGGCCGAAACCGCATTTTCTTGGATTATTGGTGGCACTCCACAAGAAAAGACTACTCCTATCAAGGACAAGATCATCAAAAACCAGAGTGCTTTGTAATCTTTCAAAATGCCATGACAGATATCATTTTTTTTAAGAATAGTTATTGTATGTTCATCCAAAGGGGATTAGGATGCATGGCGGTAATAGTTTCAAGGAAGTGCGATGATCAAGACCATCAAACTGAAAACTTGAGAAGAGATTTTAATGATTTGAGTCACCGATGTAGCTAATCAAATGAAGATGTAAAGAGATGAGATTGAAGATGTTGTCAATAAAATCCTGAGCAATGTGACAAAAACATATTATGGTGCAGTCGCCGTGATGGAAAGCACAAAGAACTTATCTAATGTAATGGAAAAGATAAACAAAAGAACAAAGATGAGTCTAGAAGGTGCATTTCAGAGTAGTCACGAAAATAAGAATGATAAGAAGCCAAAAGTAAGAAATGCTTCTAAGAATGCAATTGAAAAAAAAAGGCTTTGAAACCAAGTTACTATGGCCGAAAAATACCCGATACCAATGACTGATGAGTTTCTTGATGAGTTGTACAGAGCTACAACTCGACCTCATCATATTCGAATAAAAGCCGTGGATGTTTCTAAAACCCCTTTTCGGACTCACGAGGGTCACGAGTTTCTTGTGATGTTGTTCAGTCTCACAAACGCACTGGCCACCTTCCAGTCCCTTATGAATGAGGTATTTGAACCATTTCTACGGAAATTTGTTTTAGTTTTCTTTGATGACACCTTATCCGCAGCAACACTGAACAAGGTCATACTTCACATGTCGCCACAGTATTGCAAACACTGCGAGAACATCAATTGATTATTGATGGGAAGAAATATGCTTTTGGGGTTTGGGAAGTCGCATATATGTGGCACATTATTACTCCAAAAGGCAAAAGGTGTGGTTGTGGATGCAACTAAGACAAACTAGTCCCTTGTAATTTGAAAAAATTACGGGGTTTCTTGAGCTTGATGGGGTATTACTATCGGTTTGTTAGTGGATATGCGCAAATAGCTTGACGGCTTCCTTCAGCTGGACAAGCGAGGCAACAACAGAAGCCTTATCAAGGCGAGAAATTCCGTCAAGTAAATTGCATTCTCTTATAAGCTCATGTGGCACTGATTGTTCTCTACTCCAAGCAGAAATGGACCGAGATTTTACACTCATGCAGATCAAGTTTACTTTGGCCAAAAATAAAGTGGGGACAATTGGTTTTTCCTTGGTTAATGATAAACTGCTTTTTAAGGGACGTTATGTGCTAACTAAGTCTTTTCCCTACATTTCAGTACTTTTGAGGGAATATCATGTTTCACCTTTGGGTGGGCACGCCAGTGAATTAAAGACCTATCTACGTGTAGCTGCCAAATAGTTTAAGACGGAGTGCGAAAACAAATTAGCAATCATGTGAAGGAGTGTTTGGTTTGTCAACAACAAAAGGCGTCCTACCGAACTCCAACCGATCTTGTAACCCCCCTTCTTATTTCGACTCAAGTCTAGGAATGCATTTCAATGGACTTTGTCGAGGATCTCCCCAAGTCCAACGGGTCTAATACTACTATAGTGGTGGTGGATAAATTAATCAAATATGCTCATTTTATTTAGGGGAAATTTCACGTGGTAACCCTGAGGTTTTGAGTTTTCCACGTGGTAATCAAAACTTTTAAAAAATTCACGCGGTAACCCTGAGGTTTACGTAATTGTTCCACCATGACCTTTTTGCGCATAAAAACGTTAGCAAACGTTGATTTCAAAGCTTTAAGGCTGATGTACGCCTATTTATGCGACTTACCATTTCAAATGCCACCAGTTTCAACCTTTTTCCCCAAAATATAAACCCCAACTCTATCATTTTTCATCCAAATCATACTTTTTCTCCCGAATCCAAAGATGGTAGAGTTATGATTTATACTTTCGGGGAAAGGGTTGAAACTGATGGCATTTGAAATGTTGAGTCGCATAAATAGGCGTAGAACAACCTTGAAGCTTCAAAATTAATATTTGCTAACGTTTTTCTAACGTTTTATGTGCAAAAAGGTCACAGTGGAACAATTTGGTAAACCTTAGGGTTACCGCATGAATTTTTTAAAACTTTTGGTTACCACGTGTGTAACCCAAAACCTCAGGGTTACCACGTGGAATTTCCCTTTTATTTGTCTTAAGCATCCTTTCACAACTCCTACAGTGGCATCTCTCTTTGTTCTAAAAATAGTGCGTCTTCATGTTTTCCCTCCCTCCATTATTTCTCACTAAGACAAGATTTTTTTTGAGTATCTTTTGGCATGAACTTTTTTGTCTATAGGGCACCAAATTGGTACAAAGCATAGCATTCCATCCACAGACAAATGGTCATTCTGAGATAGTCAACAAGCCTTTGGAAACCTACTTACGATGTTTCATTAATGGGCGTCCTAAGATATGGTCAAGTTGGGTTCATTGGACAGAATTTTGCTATAACACTTCCCCGTACTCCTCAATTCTGATGTCCCATTTTCCAAGCCTTTTACAACAAACCACAATCCCACTTGGTTTAACAACAATTGATAGTCTCACGCATCGAATACAAGAAGGGGATATAATGTTGAATGAAATCCAATTTAATTTGGTAAAGCCACAGCAAGCTATGAAACATGCCGATCGTAAAAGTTAGGAAGTGAGTTTTCAGGTGGGAGATTATGTTCCTCAAGCTACAAGCATATCAACAAAACTCTGGCAAATGCGTACCAACGAGAAGGTGGCCCTCGCTATTATGGTCCTTACAAAGTTTTACAAAAAATCCGAAAGGTTGCTTACAAATTGGA
This sequence comes from Amaranthus cruentus, assembly GCA_019425755.1. NCBI lineage: Eukaryota > Viridiplantae > Streptophyta > Magnoliopsida > Caryophyllales > Amaranthaceae > Amaranthus > Amaranthus cruentus. The sequence continues at coordinate 8,649,076 of CM033466.1, forward strand.
GCTTCTACAGCGTGCTCCAATTCATCCAATATTTCATGTTTCCCAACTTAAACCAGTTAACAGGACTCATGAACCGACATATCTGCCACCCTAGACAACTTACTTGGTCTTCAACGTGCTACCAAAGGATATAGTAGTTGTCCGACAGTATAACACCCCGGAGTGTGAAGTGCTTGTTTCTTGGCAGGGTCCCCCTTCATACAAAGCCACTTGGAAGCATTATGCAACACTAAAGGAAAACATCTCCAAAGGAAGATGGAGAAGGTTGTTGAAGTTTCCATGGTCTAAACTAAGAGCAACAAGTCGCCTAATGCTTTGAGTGAGACACTCAAAAAAGAATACGAGAAATTTAGGCAGTTGATGTCATCCATAATGGATTATGGTGCGTTATTGTAACACCCTGGCCCAACGGAGACTACTCATGGAGACTGTAGACTAGCCCCACAAATCAACACAAGTTTTTTCAGCGCACTTTGGCTTCACTCGTGCGCACCCAGGAAAACTTCGCAGGAGGTCACTCATCCTAAGATTGCTCCCTATCAAGCACGCTTAACTGTGGAGATCTTAGCAAATGGATTCCCATGAAAAGAAAGGTGTATCACACTCACCCCCACTTAGGAACACATCGTCCTCGTTGGACCGTGGTTTCAGGATCTTTTCCCCCGCTAGGTGCGCTGAACACACAATCAGTCACGGTCGCAGGGTTGCTCTGATACCATTTGTAACACCCCGACCCCTCAGACCGCCGAGTTAAAGAATGGTGTTAGGAATAAAGGCAATTGCGTCACTTCAAGCCACTTCCCTAGCCCGAGGCAATACTACATGAGTAAAGAAAGGAAATCAAAGGAAGTGAACCGAGCTCTAAACAAAATGAAATTTGATGAACCATTTCATTTCCTTGCGTAATTACCTCATTCCAACTACGATAGACGAACGGACAAAATGATCAAACATATAATAAACACTAAGAAAAATTTTCCAAACAATAAAAAGTTAAGGACCAACTTCTCAATGATACAAGTCTACTAAGGAACAACTTCAAGCATATGATTTTTCAACAACATATTTACTTACATATAAAACACAAGCTACATGGATCCAAACAGGACGAAGCTTCACCATCTCACAAAATTTGCACATTATCTTCGGAAATTATCCCCAAGGCGCGTTAATGTGCGTGGAACATTACCAACGAGTTGTATGTCATCCCAATTTTACTTGGGATAAAGCTCATATACACTCTTTTTGTGCCGAGCATCCCACCAACAAAGGGTCACACGCTTCCTTATTTTTAAGCAAGCATTGATGCTTACTAGCTCCAAGATCCTTGACCATTTCAACTTCCATGGTTTTTATCGAAAGTTCATCTATCTTTCTTTTAAGCTCCTTTTTAGTAGTCTCAAGTTCAAAAACGACCTTCCACATGGATCGACGATGCTTCTTAATAACCTCTTGCAATTTTTCCTTTTCATCCTCAAGTTCACTTTCAAGTTTTTGAATCTCAACATCATATTCCTTCCAAACATCTAGATAAGTTATACTTTCTTTTAATTTATCAATTTTACTAAAAATCTCCTCGCGCGATTCGTTAGTCATAGCATGGTATTCCATAAGTTTCCTATTTACGGCATTTAAAACCATTCCAGAGGTGAGGTTAGTCGCACAAAATGAAGGTTTGCTTTCCACAATAGACTTCACAAACGATAAGTCAAGAGCTCCGAAATTGGAAACATCTTTGATTTGCAAAGTGTCTTGATTGTATTCCTTTAACGCCTTCATCTCAATCTTCGTATCCACTTCACACACCCTACAAGAAATGGACATAAGCAATACCACGAATGTTTCACCACCTTATGGGTTATAGTTGTCTCAGTGCACATACCTTGGTGAGAAAGACGGCTTCATAGACATCAAGGCTTTTGCTCCTTGTCTAAGATAAGTAGAACTTTCTTTATTTGGCACAAAGGGAATTTTTAGCGGATCAACTCCCAACTCGAAAAGGCCTATACTCAATTCTGCAGAATTAAAAACTATAAGCTAATACGAATACTTCAAGCAATTCTTGAAGACCAAAGAACAAAAGGCATAATACAAAGACAAGTTGGGTTAATAAGGCATAGACACATAATTCATATGTGATCTATCAATAACTTCCATTATTAAGTGTCACTACCCAAGACACAATCAAATGAGCTTCAAGGAACAAGTCTTGTCTTATTGTTGAAGCTCAATCCTTCAACAAGTGCGTTCCGAAAAAAGTTCTTATAAGAAATGCACACCTTAACCGCTCCAATAAAATCCTTGAACTCACCTCATTGAGATTTAGGTGTACAATCCAAAGTGAATTGTTCCATACATCCAATTGGAGTTTCATTGATTTGGGATCAAAATCAAATCACTATTTTAAAATCCCAAATATCCTAAAATATCCAAAAGCGTGAAAAATCATAAAATATTTACAAAAAATAGATATCATAAAAGATTTTAGGATATATATATATATATATATATATATATATATATATATATATATATATATATATATATATATATATATATATATATAAGCAGTAGTAGAATTAACCTTGATCATCATTCAATCTGAGATCACTGCCGCACGTACCGATCATACTCTTTGATATTGCACATCCTTCAGTAGCAGCCACCGCACACAATCCATTCATCACAAAAGGTATTTCTAAATATTTATGAGCTTGGCTTGTTTCATTAGTTGTCTTTCTAGACATTAGAACTTCTTGACCATCAATAGTTTGACCACTCTCTTCATCCCCTAAATCCAAAATTTCAACCATATAAGGAGGAGCAAGAATCCTAACTGAAATGGATACAAGTAAATTATCACACTTTACCTATTGCTGATACACTTGAAATGGTGAGCTTAGAGGCAAGAGCATTCAATCTTGAGGAACAAGATATCCTACGCCTTTTAGTCCTAGGTCTCTGGCATTCACGCCCTATTAAAGGTAAAAAGTTACAATTCATAGAGTGACCCACAAATATTGAATCAGTCGTTGAAGTGTCTTCAGCAATTTGGGAATCCAATGCATGAATAGTGATCTCCCCTGATTGGCTTGTTAGTAAAACTAGTCCACTCATGATTTCTTTAGGATTTTCCATAAAAAGAGAAACTAATGAATCAGGTTGGTTTGTCAACGAAGGACTCATGATTGTGGAGGAAGTTCCAACTTGATATTGATTGCTAAATTCCTTTCTTTTTGAGCTTATATAAGCCATAGAAGGTGGCAAAATGCATAGTGGTTCAACCTCTTCTATGATTGAAACTATTGCTTTCTCATCTGAAGCCACAAAATATCAAATTAGACTTGTATGCATAATCATCCACTAACTAACATAAACATTAGTATAGTGGTCATTAGCATAATTTTCTCGTTACTAAAGCTAGTTTTGTGCATAAATGAAACAAATTCCAGGGAAAAGAAATTACTATGATAATCTTCCATATCACCACGAGAAATTTTATCTTCAAATGCGATAGGTGGAGAGCAATACTCGCAAAACCAATCAAATGTATCATCAATGCTTCCTGGTGCTATCCCTAAACAGTATCTAAAAATTGCAAAGAAAAATAAACAATAAGGAAATTTTAAAGAATCAAGTTCCATGACATGCTACTCAAAAACATTAAGGTAGTGTTTGGGAACAAGTATTTCATTTCAAATTATGGATTTCAATTATGAAATTATAAATGAAAATTATGGATTTCAATTATGAAATTATAAATGAAGTATTTAAGAATGACAAGGTTTAGGTAGTCATTCTCGAATTCTCAACTTAAACTACTTTAAAATCAATGGTGGAACTTGATCCAAATCCAAATTTGAAAATTTTTCCAAATTTGAAAATTTTTGATTTGCCAAACAATAAATTTGAGCCAATTCCAAATTTCCAAATGAAATCATCATTTCCAAACATGGCATAACTAAAAACCAACTCAATTTAGTTCCTTCCCTACTCCTTTATAATGTTAAGATTACACATCTAATCCTGCAAAATTAATTATCCTATGTGCAATGTTTAGTGTCATCTCTAAACAAGAGTTTTTTATTATAAGAAATCAAAGCAGATTTGTTCTTTCAAACCCCATTAAAAATAGGAAGAGAGCAACCATGACTCACTGATGTACAAAACTATCTAAACATTTTGGGCAGCACATTAAAGCATCTTCAAAGCCCCTATTTCCACAAATGTAGCAAACTTTCTGCTGCTGCAAAGAAATCAAACATTAAAATCTTCTATCCTATCAAAATATATATAGGTAGAGATTATGATTAACAACACTTTTATGAGCCTTAGGATCATATTCATCGATAGAGGATTCAAATAATAGTAATTTCAACTAAGACTATTCACTTAAATAAAAGAAAAGGCCTTTCTTCCAAGTGAATATGCATTCAAAGCAAAGTTATGGTACTCTAAAGTTCGATACGACTTTTCTCGAAGTGAAATGAGCCTCAAAATCAATTTATGGAGAATTAGTTGACATTTCCTAATAATTTAAGGCACCCAACATAACCCCTTCATTCATTTTGAAATAACCCTTCATTCATTTTGAAGTTTTCATTTGCTTTCTTGCACTATTTATCAATCAATCTTTATTTGTATTTTATTCTTAATCTATAATCTATAAGTTTTGTTTATTTTATCTCAATGTAAATTTATTAAAATCAATTTTTTATAATTTTTACTTATGCATACTTAGAAATATTAAAGATTAAATTACTGCATTGGATAATATGCTGAACCAAATGGTACACTTTAAAGAAATGAATGGAGTATGATTTTGCTTCCAATATGCACACATGTACATCTAGCCAAGCTTGGTCAAACAAAGTACAAAAAGCTAAAATGAAATATACTAATCAAAATTTCTCAAAATGTAATTTTAAAAGTGAAACACTCAACAATTTAGCATTAAATCATATCACCTGAATCCTTTGCCGAAGTTGCATGGTTTTGTTTCTTTTCTCTAGTCCACGATTCCCCATATCATTACCTAATTACCTCTACAAAACCCAAAAAAAAACTATATATGTAATCACTACACTAGAATCAAAGGCAAAAAGAACCAAAACCAATAGGGAAAAAACATACTCAAGATGTTTGTCAGCATTAATGACGATCAAGTAGATTACGATTGGGATAAATTTCTTCAAAGCTGAAAGAAAGAAAGATCAATATGAAGTACAATATTATGGCATATGCATATTATGGCGACAGGTGAAAACTGAGAACCAAACGGGCATATGCATATTATGACAATAGGGGTACATATTATTTTATAGGGTGTATATATAACTTTGAGAAGCTAAAAATTCATATTATTTACAGAAATGTCATCTGAATATGTACACTAATTAAGCATTTATGTACACCTTTTAGAAAATACCCAATTATTTACAGAATTGTCATCGAAATATGTACGCTATTTAAGCTTTATGTATACTTGTTTTCAGTTTTCACCACTTTAATTGGTTTTCAAGTGAGCCAAATATATATATATATATAGGTTTTGGATCATGTGAAAACCAATTAAAATGGTGAAAACTGAAAACACGTATACATAAAAGCTTAAATGGTGTACATATTCCGGTGGCAATTTTGTAAATAAGTGGACATTTTCTAAAAGGTGTACATATATGCTTACATATTCGGATGGCATTTCTGTAAATAATATGAACTTTTTTCTTCAGAAAAATATGTACACCCTATAAGATAATACGTACACCGTTTATCACATTATATATATCTCAATCAGGTTTTCAGTTTTCACCACTTTAGTTGGTTTCACCTGATTCTGGCTATATATATATATATATATATATATATATATATATATATATATATATATATATATAGAAAAACATTCTGATTTTGGAGAAGAACGTCAAGAATTGAAAAGGCAAACAAAAACTAATAATATAGGTATAGTAAAGTGTAATAAGAATAAGGATAAAAACATTCTGATTTTGGAGAAGAACGTCAAGAATTGATGGAGCGATTATTTTGGTGAGTTATTTAATGGAGCACAAGGAAATATTGTAGGGGACACAACAATCATTCCCTAAGAAGAATCGACAATTTTTTGCGAAAAATACAAAAATCAAAAGTGGATGGGGCTTTGATGAAAATAAAGCTAAAGTTGTTGGATCAGATAGTAGGAGAAGCCTAGAAACTATTGTAGTGACTTGGCTAACCAATCTATCAAACAAATAAGATGTCTAATAACCGAAGAAGTGCTCTAGTTCCCAATTACAAAAACAAAGAAGATGTCCAAGATTGTTACAACTATCGAGAAATAAGAGTCATGAGCTATACTATAAAGTTATGTGAAAAAGTGATAGGGTTATCTATAAGGAGATGTACCTCCATATCAAAGAACCAATCCGAAATTATGCCAAAAAGATCTACAATTGAAGCAATTTATGTCATGAGACAAACAGAACACTATAGGACTAGAAAAAGAGATTTGCACATAATTTTTATTGACTTCGAAAAAGCATGAACAGTGAACCAAGAGAAGTACATTGGTAGGCGATGACAAAGACGACAATTCCCAAGAAATACATAATTATAGTGCAAGATAAATATCGAGAAGTAAAAACGAATGTTAGGACATGTGGAGGGGCAACACGGGATTTTTCAATCACAATTGGCCTTCATGAAGTCTCAACCATAAACCCCTTTCTTTTTGCAATGGTCCTACATAAGGTAGTTGATCGATACAAGGAGTCGTGTCTTGGTTCATGTTGTTTTCTAATGACATTGCTTTGGTAGATGAAACTTGGGAGGGGATAAATGCGAAGTTAGAACAATATAGACAGGAGTAGAAGTCACGAGGATTCAAAATAAATCGGAGCAAGAAATAGTACATGAAGTATAACGTTACCACTAACGAGATAACGACATTCACTTTAAGTTAGTAGAGAAAGAAGTAGCTCCAAGCATAGAATAAAAACAAGGCTGCATCGCATCGCATCGGTCGCATTGTAAAGGTTTTCAAAACAAACGAACCGATATTTCCCGCATCAAAGGATATCTTATGGTTTTGACCGATACTTAGGCGATATACCGCATCAATCCCGTTACCGCATCAGCGTTCCGTTATCGTCGTCGCAACCGTTACCGCATTTTTACACTATGGCTCCAAGTAGATGCTTCAAATACCTTGAGTTCATATATCAAAGTAGTGAGAACATCCAAAAAGATTTGACCCATACAATTAAGTGTAGGTGGAAAAATGGAGAGCGACTACTGGACTATTATGTTATCGAGGTGTGCCCTAAAAGTTAAAAGGTAGGTTTTACCGAACATACATTAGTCCAACACAACTATATGGATCAGAATGTTAGACTTTTAAAAAAGATCATAGTAAGAAGATAGGAGTAGCGATGATACAAATGTTTCGATGGATGAGTTGGCATGTCTTGAGGGATAGAATTTGAAACGAAGATATAATAAAGGGTAGGGTCGCAAATATTGAGGAAATGACTACAGAGGATCGTTTAAGATGGTATGGGCATGAACAATGATGAGGTATGTATGGGCATGAACAATGATGAGGTATTAGCGAACCGGCAAGGAAGATAGAAAGTTGAATCTGTGAGGAATATCAAATGTAACTTAAAAGGACAGGATTGAAAATAAGGATATAAAGGATCCCAACTTACAAATTGAGATGATAGAAAATTAGAACGAATGGAGAAAAAGAATTCATGTGGATGATCATTGGAACTAACATATTAGTTTATATGGCCAACCCCACATTTTTGTTGAAATTGCACTCTTCTTGGATAGACATGTTTCATAAAGTGTGACTATGCCCACTAAAAAATTGGCTAGGTCAATAAATTTTGGTTATTTCCTTTGATCATATTACTTGCTAGTCTAGAAATGGTTTGGGTATATCCATATCCAAATCTGGTTGTTGTGACTATGCTCAGATTTGAAACAAAATGTAAAGGTCTAAATACATGTGATCAAATCCATATCCATTGATGACAAAATAGAATTTGGAACAAGTCTAAAATGGGTCGAAGAAAAAGTGTCTTATTTGACTAAATTTTAATAGCATAAATATTAGTTAAAATCTAAAAAACTCATACATAATTATACATGTTACAATCGCCTAAATAATATATTAATAAAAGTATATCATCAAACATCCATAATCACAAATCTCCCTACATTACTACATTGATAATCCTTTATGTTCTTCACTACAATTATCAATGCATCATCAGATAAAACATTAAATCAACATTTGTTTGTGCACCATCACGTAAGCAATAAATCTAAAACTTCAACCTTTTCAATAAACAAATAGATAATGATAACATAATGTGAAAACAACACATTACAACAAATTAATATGATAGTAAGTTTTATGAACATAACTTCAAAATCAAAAGTAACCTAGATTAATGGTAAAGCAAAAATAGTCAAACTACCAATCTAGAAATTAAGTAACTAATTGGTATTCCAACCGCTCCTTAATGAACTTCTCATAGCTTATTTTGGATCGTTTTATTTATTATTCTCCTAAAGAATCTTTATATTTATATTACTAATTTAGGACATAATCAACCTTGTTTATCTTATTTTCAATAATTTATTAATGCTTATGGTCCCCACATATCTTCCACTAACTTGATTTTAACATTTTGATATTGCTTATGGTCCTACATATTTTCCACCAACTTTATTTAAACATTTTTAAATCATTATGGTCCCTATATTATTTTCCACCAACTTTATTTAAACAATCTACCAAAAAAGCCACCACCAAGAGCACCACCACAGCCATCTTAACAAACACCTCTAGCACCACCACGACCATCTACAATGAGGGAAGAAGGGGAGGCGAGCATATTGAGTTGCGAGGTGATGGTTAGGGGTGTGCAAAATGAGACCGGATCGACGGTCTGAACCGGAACCGGACCTAAACAGGACCTAGCGGGTTGCATCTGGTACGGACTTCGGGTCTTACTTATTCATCATTCCGGGTTTCCGTTCCGATCCAAACCCGGAAAAACCCGGGTTAGACCGGATCTACATAAAAGTAATTTTAAAGGGGAATAATATTTACGATTTTTATGTATATACTTATTTAAAGGGCTTTAAATATTTTATTTTGAACACAGAATAATTTTTTGATTCAAATATTTTAATTTTATAATAATTAATTTGCTAAATTATTTTTAAATCTTCCATTTTTTAAATTTATTTTTGATACCAAAAATTATTTTCGGTCTAAACCTGGACCGGACAGGGAGGAATTTAGGTTAGACCAGGACCGGACCGGATGAAACCGGTCCGGTCTTCATTCTTGGCATAGTCGAAATTTCGATCCAACCGATTCCGGCCAGTCCAGTTCGGGTTTAGACCGGTGAACACTCCTAGTGATGGTTGTTGGTGGTTTAGGGGTGGTCAAGGTGGTGGTGGGACGGTTGTGGGGTAGGAGATGTTTGGGGGTGTTAATGTTTTAGTTTTTTTTTTTCTAAGTTTTTTGAAACAAAAACATTAACAAATTACATAAGAACAAGTGACATTTCCTTTTCTCGGAAAAAAGGTGGAATTTTAAAAAATAAAAGCAGTATAGGTGATATCCTTAAAAGATAACCCAACCGTGAATTATTAAAAGTAACTTTCTTTTTATCTATATCATTCAATATGATAATATTGATCATTTAAAAAATTTAATGAACATCAACAGAAGACGAGACTGTTTTCATATGCTCTTCTCAAATAGAATTTCAAATTTTTTTTTACCATGATTTCTCATCGATCTAAATGAAAAAACATATTCACGAACGACCTTGATGGATTTGTCTCAACACATTTATTAGAATTTTAAAAACTCACAATTAGGGGTGTTTGGCACGTGCAATTTGAGGAAGGAAATGAAACTTTGTCTCAAAAATAACTCCAACTCATTGTTTGTTTAAAGGGAATGAGAATAGAAAATGGGACTAAAAAGAGAAAGTCCCAAAAAAAATATCTTTGGGATGGAAGTTATTTGAGTGGACACTTTCATTTTATCATTTTATCTCTTTCTTCTAAGTCCGGATGAGACTTTTTAATTCTCTCACATGTCTCATTCCCTCTTGTCAAATACCCTTAAGGGGGTGTTTGGTAGATGGGAATAGACTTAGAATGAGACTTTACGTGAGAATTTAAGAAAAAATGTCTCATATCTTTATTTGGTAAATAATGAGAATAGATTGAAAAGTAGTTTATAAATATATACTAAAAGTACAAATTTCAAGTCTCAACCCAATGTCCTTCTCCCCTCAGGACATGGAAAGGTGGGACACAACCAAACAAGAAAAATTATAGTCTCACAAAAAAAAAGTCTCATTCCCACCTTCAATTCCCACCAAACAAACACCCCCTAAAAATTATTCAACTTTTAAATTTACATCAAATCTGTAAAAAAAAAAATAAAAAAAGGAAGCACAAATGAAAAAAGTAATTAACTAGTCATAATCTAAGCAAAAATCCAAATCAAAAGAAACATAAAATATCACATTCATAAATTTTCAATAATCAAGAATTACTATCTCAATTCATATTTCTAGCATGTTTTAATTTTATTTTCTCTTTATACAATATTTGTTTTATTATTAGAATGATTATCAACCCAATATCTCTTAATTCATCCATTTATGTCAACAAAACTTATTTCTCTAAATTCAATCATCAAAACATAAAATAAACCCTAATAATTTTTTCTCTTTAAAAAAACTAAGCATCAATTAAAATTTCACCATAATTTCAAAATTGATTGTTAATTTTTGAAATTTAATATCCAAAACGTTATGGTATTTGTAAAAATTCTGATGTTTCGATGATTTTGAAACTGAAAGTTAGATGACGGAAGAACATACCTTCGTATCAAGAATGGAGATGAGGATGATGACATGCATCACCGGCGTAAATTAGATCGACGGAAAACGGAGAGGCGCAATTTAGGAAGAAGACCGACCGAAAACTGCACTAGTGTAGAGTATTGAATTGTAAGTGTTAGGAGTGAAAAAAAAAGGATCATTTCTTGTTACATGAGTATATATAAATAACACGAGTTACAGTCGTTTCGAAGGATCATTTCAATTGGGTCGACCCATTATACATTTTGTAAGAACACTGTAAGTAGGCATTAAGAACGATGTAAATAAATATTAACGATATTGAGAGTAGCCATTTAAGAATATGGTAAGTAAGCATTAAGTGTAATATAAGTAGGCATTAAGGATAAACAAGTAGGTATTAATCTTTTATGGATTGGACTTGAGATACGGTTTCTCAAGAGACTAGTTGTATAAATAATTAGCCCCTCTTGTATGAGACCGTCTCATCGTGAGATGAGTCTATACAAAAGGTCCATTAAGCTAAAAGTTTCTATTATTGAGTGATTTAACCAAGTATGGGGCACGTCTCTTGGAGACCATCTCATACAAAAATTTGTGATATATAATTATGTATATCACGTCGTTTTATATGGGATTATTTTGTTTAGAGACGAACTTATATAATTAGCTTATCTTTTTAACTTAATACTTAAATGTATATGGGATCACTTTAAGACACAAAAAATTCGTAAATAAGTCTAATAGAAAAGGAAACCAAATCATTCGAAAATGTGTGAATTATAGATGACATTAATTAAAGTGCGGTTTATGAATCCTAATTAATTCAAAATTTAATACTTCTATTTCAAAATAGTTAAACAAATTAAGTAGAGTTGCATTTAAGTTTGGGTCATATATAAAAAGGTTAAAAATTCTTTAATTCAAACATAACGTGTTTTTAATCAGTTGAACATCTCAATTTTGTCCTAATTTGTAACATATCAAGTCAGTGTGATCTCAACCCACTCAACCACTTAAAGTTTATGTTTTAATTTTAGGGTTTTTAACATCAACTAAATCTTTTTTTTTTTAGTCCGTAATTCTAAATTGTTCGTTTATGAGTTGTTTCTTTTGTACTTACTATGAAAATTTTGAAAACGTTAATTGAATTAAATTTGGGTTAAACTAATTCATTTAATTGGAATTAACTCGTTTAATTAAATGCGTTATGCAGGTTTATTTCGGATTTGAAATTTTGACCTTATCTATAATAGCTCTATTTTTAAACCTCTTTTAATCTTAGCTTAAATAGCCTTGAGTATGGATTTGTGCTAGTAACTTATCTATTATCCTTATGTGCCAAATATAATGAGAGTTTAATTTTCTTAAAACTTTTAAGTTTGAATAAACCAAGTCTTGTTTTGTTTAAGGTTATTATTATACTAAAGTAAAGATTTTCAATGTACTTAGTTTTATTAAAGTTTATTTGATTTACTAAAATAACATTAATTTCCTTCTAAACTTGGTTGATTTGATAACCATATTAATTTGGTTTCTTATGATAACACTTTATAGCATTTGCAAATAATTTCCTAAACCATGTTAACAAAAGCTTATTTTAAGTGATTTAATAAATGTAGTTATATTTGAATATAAAGAAAATAAATTTATCTAATTACAATATATTATGAGGGAAAAAAAGGGTTTTTATAATGATATTATAGTTATTTGGTATTTAAAAACAAGTTTTTGTTATGGATTTATATTGTTTTCAATTAAAAGCATACTATTTCCTAAAAATAAGTATTTCAGAAATTTTTCAAAACTTTTATCTTACTTCTAAAATCATTTTAAAAATAGTAAATGAGTGTATTATGACCCCATCTTTTACCATATCCTCCATATGTATTGTATTGAAGATAACAAACCATTAGATTGAGGTAGCTTGTGGTATAATTAAAGAAAAGAGTGTAGATTTGTACAAAGGTCGGGATTAGAGACAGATTTGCAGGGTCTGAAATATACCATAATTTACCTAGGTTATACCCTATATAATTGAGTGCTACCACTTGGAACAATTTCCTAACACTCTAAGTTTTCTATAGGTACCTTACACGTCCTTATATCCCTCCAGAAATGAGAGATTCACCCACATCTTCCTACCCTTTCATCTCAACAGTTTCTGGCAGATTGTATACCTTGAAGAAATCATCCATTTTCTCCTAAATTCTCTTAATAAGTACCTCGTATTGTTTATACTAGAATATTGTAGACATACTAAGCTTTCCATTGATACCTCACACGCACATATACAAGCTATATAAGCCCCTCATCTTCAAGCAAACATTCACAACTTGTTGTTCGTTTTTAGTCAGCTTTATACATGAATACAATTTGAAGTGCTACCCATATTCCTCTTCATGCATGTATAAATAAACCTTATGGTGGTGTTGTACATAAAATTCCTCACATTTTAGACCCAAGACGTGTTTTAATTGGAGCATGAAAGGTTATGTTTTGCCCTCAAACATTTTGGATAACTAAGAGTAAGCAAATTTCAAACACCTTCTATTTTGTAGATTTTCGACCATCTTCTTCTCATTTTATTACTATAGTTTGTTCTTAAAAAATATGGGTCTTGGAGTTGTGAGCATTTAGACACTTGAATCATTGGATTTGGAGTTCGGAGCTAGAGGTTATGAGCATTTTAGTAGGACATGCCGAAAAGGGTCTTATGATGGTGAGGGATTTGGACTTTAAGTTGAATGTGGAATTTATAATTGGAGTGAGATGAAGATAGAAAATAATGTTATCATTTACTAAGCCAAAATCATCAACTTTTGTAAGGTTTTAGTATTATTATTTTGGGAGCTTGGATTATTATTCTTGAAACCTTGAAGATTATTCTTACAGCTTATTTTCTCTTATTTTGGAGTTCTTGTTTCTTATTATTTCTATTACATCCTTGGTGGCTCATGGTACACACTTGTTAACCTTCTTATTATGTGACATTTATATTATATTTACTTGAGTATGTGAAAGATATGACAATATGTTAGATTGATTAAATTTTACCTTGCATGTTCACTTAAAGTAAGAATAACACATTTTTGTGTTCAAAGTAAAAATAAGGTGTTTATTATAAGTTTAAGTATATGCATGTTATAAATTTGAAAATTTATGATATTTTATATGTATTAATGTTAGAAATGTTATTCGTATGTTTATATTATAAATCTTCAAGTATTGCGATTATTATCCGAAATCGGTATTAAAATTAAACTCACAAAAGAAAAATATATAAATCTGAAAATTTCTCATTTGTATGATATTAATGATGGATATATGTTTATTAAGTGAATTTTCGATTTAATGTTCATGCATGTAAATTTTATGAAATTCTATTATGTAAAAATGCGTAAAAACGGTGTTTTGTGATGTTTTTGTGAAGTTCTTCTTGTGAATAAATTTTGTGTGAGCTTAGTAGCTTTAGGAATGTATTTTATATGAACTCCACAGTAGATAAAATGTTAAAAATTATTTAGGTTGATTTCCTTAAAGTTATTTCATTAAAATGGTTATTTATGGAATTTTAAGTAATAAAATATGTTCTAATATATATTCGGGGGTTAAATATAATCTTAATGAATAAAAAAAATTATAAAATCATATTATTATGTTTCCTTTAGGTTTGGACCAGAATATAATCTTTTGGTATTTTTTCTATAAATTTTTATTAAGTGTTTTACTACTTAACGATAAAACGTAGAATGCTAAAATATGAAATAATTACTAAATGAATTTATTTAGAGTTATAATTTTTATGAGACTCTTGTATGGACATTAGGTTTGAAATATGATTATTAGATAATTTTATATGATCATCTATGGACCCTTGTGAATTTTAAATAAAACGGTAAATTTAAAAAAATAAAATATAAAATAAATAATAAATGAACTTTTTTGGACTTGAACTTTTTATGAGACACTTCCATATATATTAGGATCATGTGAGAACCCTTGGACCAATTTTTCGTGAAAATTTGAGGACATTAATAATTTTATGTCGGTTTATCGATAAATAGGCCAAACAATTTAGTTAGAATCTATAGGCTTGTTTTTCTTTAACTTTATGGTCTAAAAATAACTCTATATAGCTTGTGGACCTCTAATATATTTTTAGAATATTTATGTTGGTTATTATGAATTTTTAATTAATTTACATGTTTAATTGATAAACATTCCTTAATAAATATTATGAAATATGCCTTTAGTTTTATAAGTATGTGTAGTCTTTTAGAGAACTTATATAGCCTCTGGAACCTTCTTATAATTGGTGAAATTTTATTTATTGATAATCTCTTAATTGTTAAATCAACAAATATGTTGACTTTTCCCTAAGAGGATGTTGACTTGGAGTTTGACTAGACTAGGGTCGACTTACAGCAATGTGAAATAGATAATATGGAGTATTGTTTGAATTTATGTGTACTTGGATGAATGACTCTAATAGTAAGGAAATGTCGAACCACGGACCGATGTGTAATTCGGCGCCCGTGTTTCCCGGCACGTAGAAATGCGGGGTTAGACAGGGGGACCGAGAGAGTCCCATCCTGTAGAAGCTCGAGCATAAAAATTGGTGGAGCGACGGCTCCCATCAAAGTTAGATTTTGGAATATATTGCTCCTCTAGCCAGACCCTTACATATATCAGAAAGTCATTATTATGTGTGTTGTGCAAATGTGATTTTGGGATCTAATTAAGTAGATCCATCGGATGAACCTTATAGTTACCAAGTGTAGGTGACTGTAGTAAAGATATTTATCTACATTCATGTGATGAATGTGAAAAATTGTTGTAAGTATTCAAGAACTGAAAATGAAAAATGAGAACCGAGGAACTTAAAATCAAGTTCTGAAATGTACTTTTGCATATCTTGTGAATATATTATGATTGTCATAGTATTGCATTGTTGAGGAGTTTGTACTTGGCGTTAGGCGCTGATTCCGATTCAAACGGTTGTCATCCGTATCATGGATGACAGTATTTTGCAGGAAGGTTTAGCTTCAAGTTTCAATCCAAGACGCATCATTTATTTTCTTTATTAAGGAATTAGCCGCGTTTTATTTTACTTATTGGTAACTTTGATGATCTTGGTGTATTTATGCTTTTATTATGATTTTAGAAAACAATATGTCTTATTCTCTCAATTGTAATATTCTAAACTTGTGTTTTTAAACGATTTTAAATTTCAATGGAATCTAAACAGTTTGGAATTGAAGATTTTCACATTATTTATTGTAAACATAATTATTAGTGTGATTTATATACGAGGACTGCTGCGGCTGTTACATTATCCTAACTCATTTTAAATTTACATTAGATCAGATCGACCCATTTAATTAATTGGGTCAAAAATCTCAACTCAAACCAACTTAATTTAGGTTAGGTTCAGATCGGATTCAACTCAAGGCAATCGTCTAATATCTCTAAGTATAAAAACCAAACTAACAAAGTATGTGATTGTAATAGACTCAAATTTCTTAATCCTAATAATCCGATTAATTATTTCGAATTTTCAATTCAAATTCCTAATTCTTTGGTTATCCATTACAAACCATCTTTAATTTCTAAACTTTTTCCAAATTTATAATTTTTAATTATTTCAAATATTAAACTTTAAAATATTATTTTGATTATAAACTTTTATGAGCACTAATATATTATTTTAGTATTTTACAGTAAGAAAAGTAAATATTATTATTATATCTACATTTTTGTAAAACGTTACGTTTTAACTTTCTTCATTAAACTAACGTTACTACTTATTATTTTAACCTTATAACTTTGACTTATTATTTTATACATAAAAATGAGACGTATTTTTATTATTAACTTTAAGTATAGTTTTAAGCAAAATTTTCTAGTAAACTACATATTTCATGATGAAATTTACTCATTATTTTAAAGTATATTCACTTGTACGTACTAGAACAAAAATTCGATGAACCAAAATTCTTTCTATTTAATCCATGAAGTTTATTACTTATACAAGTTAATCTTTTTCTACACTTCAATCTCTTATATACCCACTTACACACATCAACTCTTACAAGTTTACTTACACACTCCAACTTTTATAAGTTTACTTCCACACTCCAATTCTTACACATACACTTACATACTCAAAATCACTTACACAAGTTAAGCTTTTTATATACTCCAAATATTCTTACTCATACATAGAGGTGTTCAATGGGGCGGGTCGACCCAACGGGTCAAGGGTCGGGTCACATTTTGACGGTTCATTAACGGGTCGGGTCAATAATGGGGCGGGTCATTAACGGGCCTTGGTGTAAAGGGTCGGGTCGGGCCGGGTCGGATAATTATAAATATTAATTGCGGAAAAAAAATTAACCACTTTTTTTTATTTTTTAAAATATTATTATTATATACATAAGTAAGTCGACCCAATGGGCCATAAAGTATGATAAAAAAGCTATTCTATGAACTTTTTTAAAAAGGGTCAAAGAGGGTCAAATTTAAATGGGCTTGACCCGCCCCGGCCCATTTATAATTTGACATGACCCGCCCCGCCCCGGCCCATTTAAATTTTGACCCGACCCGCCCCGCCCCGCCCCATTGAACACCTCTACTCATACACCTTATGAACTAGAAATTGCCCAAAACACATTATAAATACCTCATTTGCCATGAGAACACTTCCACCTCCATCATCAAACCTTTCTAACATTCTTTCTTATATATTGTCTTCACTGAAATCTTACTAACTTAATATTTTTATTATTAGTTTAAGAAATTCAAGAAGACTGAGATTATAACACTCTCTATTTAGCTTAAATCATCATCATTTTGAAGCATTAATATTGGGTACTTAATGTATCATTATTTTTGGAGTTTGAGTTTATTTATTTTGGGAGCTTAGAAGATCTTCAATATTTTGGAAGTTTGGATTAATTATCTTTGGAGCATTATTATCTATCTTGGAGGTTCTTATTTCTTATTATTTTCCAAATTAATACTTAGTACTAATCCTTGGTGTTAATATGGTAAAACTTTTTACCCTACTCTTTATGTGGAATTTTACTTTATATTTACCTTATAATATGCAAAGTATGAAATATGTTAATTATGTTTAAGTAAAAAGTTAGTTTGATGAAATTATAATTAAGATTATATTAAGTATGTTTATGCTAAAAAGTATTTTTTTATGTTAATTTAATAATCTTTGAACAAGTTTAGGAAGACAGGTGAAAAATTATATTGTAGTGATATTAAGTATAATTTATGTTATAAACTAATGCTAGTATGTAGTTATGTGTTATATTAGGAAAGTTACTATTTAAGAATTTTTATGTTAAGAATTTTTATTAATATGTTTATGTTTGCCATCAAACTACTTTATGAGATAGTAAGTTATTTTATGAACGCATTTTTGTGAAGTATGGTTTTACTAAGAATGTTGTTATTATACTTTATTTTAATGTTAAGTTTACCCCTAAAGTTATAGTAAATTTCTAAATTATTGTGTAAGTTTCTATTTTTTATTGGTTATGTTAATTATTTAAATCTAGGATTTACTATAATAAATTAAATGAAGTTTTTTTTTCTAGTGAAAAGGCCCCAAAATACTCATAGGTCATTCGACCGTTATCATATTAAAAACAAAAAGAGTTTGATTTACTTTTTTTTAAATTATTACAAACTATTAATCTAAAAAGATATTTTTGAGAATTTTGTATAAGTTATTAAATATTAAAGTGATTTTATTGAATATATGAGATTTCATAATAAAAAGTAAATTTTGTGGCATTTAATTTGACCAAAATATGTGTGAAATATTAATTTTTGTGAAGTTATAAGTTTTATTAGTTTTATAAGTAAAATGTTGGTTTTTGCGAATCCAATAAGCTTGCTTGTTTTTCCAAACTTGAAATAATTATTTTTGATAAACTTGTTGAATTTTGGAAACATATCCAAAGGATTCAGTTATAACTTAAAAATTAATTAGAATATTTGATTTTGTGAAAAGAATAAAGTTTTATTTGTTTTAAAGTTGGAACTGTTGATTTTGGGAACTTATTTCAAGAGAAATAGATTTTAGTAGCTACTTGTGGAAAATACTAATTTAGAGACTATTAATAGAATATGAATTTAATTATCAATGTGAATTTAATGAGCTATTAAAATAAAGTTATATATAATATTTAATGTGTAAAAATTAAGTAATGAACATATACAGAGATAAAAGTAAATTAAACGTTATGATTAAGAATTATATTAAATAAATAAAGTTATCATCTAAGTTGGTCAAAGTCAATTAATTTTAAAGTTAAAAATGTGATGTACTTGTGTGAGTGACTATTGATTGAATGACCCTGATAGTAAGGTAATGTCGAACCATGGACCGGCATGTAAAATCCCAGCATCTGTGTTGGCCGGCACGTAAAATGTGGTTAAGACAGGGGATTCGCTACCTATCTTGTAGAGCTCGAGCATAAATATTGTATTGAAGGGATGACGACTCCCACCAAAGTTAGGGCTTAGGACTACGGTCCTCACCTAACCAAACCCTTTACATATATCAGGATCCTATTGTTGTGCTTGTTGATAAGTGATAAACTTGATTAGTTTGATACTATGATGCATGGTACGGTTATGAATATTTATCAAATGAACTTGTTGAAGTATTAAGATTACCGAATTGTATAAATGGCATTAACATACTTCTGTCAGGATTAAGATTGATATTTGAATGACTTAAAAGTATGAAATAGTAAAAGAATATAGTAAAAGTATGCAGTGGTGCCAATAAATTTTAAGTTCGTACTTAAACTATTATTTTGTAAATGTAATGTATAATTTCCGTATTTTGAGCTGGATAGAAAGTTATGCTCGGCGTTACTGCTGACCGATTCAATCGGCTGTCATCCGTATCATGGATGACATCATTTTACAAGATTTAGTTCTAGGTTTCGATCTAGACCGCAACAATTATTATTTATCGAGAACTTAGCTGCTTTTTGTACCTTTATTGGTGACTTAATGTATCTATTTTTAATTTTGAGCAGACAATATTTATTATCAGATGTAATATTTAACTTTTATTTTGAACAATTTTAGTTTTTATAATTTAAAATTTTTAACAGTTTGACATTTTAAGACTCCCGCAATAATTTTGTAAAAATTATCATTAATGTTAATTATATATTGAGATTGCGGTTCTGTTACGGTGATACTCTGGATTGAGCTATAAAATTTTTTCCCTAGACTACTTATAACAAGGTGGCATAGAACCATCATGTGTCAGCACTTTGTCTGGCACTTCATTACATTGCAACTCATAAATTATTCTACCCAAACTCAATGTCTCCCAATAACTTTTGGGTTAGGTCAAAATTTTTGTATGTTACATAACAAAATTAAATAGGCAGAGAAACCATTCCGAAATTAAATAGGCAGACAAACCATTCCTCCAAAATTCATAAATGAGACGATTTTATACTGATATCATTTCTATCGGACTAATTTAATATACACTTATAGTGTCAAAATATTTACTTGTAATTATAACCTTAAAATAAAGTAATCATATATATTAAAATATTAAAATAATCACTTATACTTTAAAATAATCATTTATAATCGTATTATTTTCAAAAGTAAATTAGTTGATTTAACGAGTCCTTCTAATGAAAAGACATTCTTATACAATACTTGGCCAAACATTTTTGGGAGTTGGGTAAATCGAATTATGTGCAATTTGCCACGAAGATATATCCATTGCCGGCTAGTAGCTACGTGTATTCTATTCACCATCTTTGATGATTTCCTAGGATAAAAAGCATTTTTGAGAATTCTTACTACTATAGAATCTAATTAAAAAGTGATTAAATTATTAAATCAAAAGTTTGTTTCCTTCATTCATTTGATTATTCGATTATAATCACAAAAGAGATTTGTAGAGGTAAGACTATGGGACAATAGGAATGTGCATGGGTTTTAGATCTAAAAATTTAGATTCGACTTGACCGTAATTTAAGAATTTTGATCTATTTATTTTTGAACAATAAGAGATTGCGTTGGATTTAGGTTCATGTTAGGGTTTGAGTTTGAGTTCGAGTTGGGTCTACACTTTTACGACTCATATCTGACTCATATACCCTTTTACATTTATTTTTATTAAAAATTATATAAAAACTGTTATGTGTTCGTTTGTTTGATTTGAAACTTTGTCAGTTTATATAATTTAAAATGTGTGATTGTTTTATTTACACTTTGAAAATCGAAACACATGGTAAATATTTCGTTTTAAGAACTTGATTGGTGGAAAACTTTGTATATTTAGGGGTCGCTTGGATTGAAAGTAAATATTTAAGGGGTAATAAAAGTCAAAGTAGGAATTTAAAGTTAGTTTGGTAGATGATTAAACGAATTTGATTGTTAAAGAGGTGGAAAAATGAATTAGAAGGTAATGAAAAAATAGAGAAAATAAGAATAAGTTCCCTTATTTTAGTGTATAAATAAATTTACCCTAGGGGAAGATGGGGGAATTCTTTACCTCCAAATGAGTGAAATCAAACTCTTTTTCTATTCATCTTTTTTAAGGTAATCAACAAGGTGGCATAGAACCATCATGTGTCAACACTTTGTCTGACAGTTCATTATCTTGCAACTCATTAATTAAGGGCATTATTAAACTTCGTCACCCTTTTTATCGTCATTCCTTATATATTGAAATTCCAAAATTGCCCCTGATTACTTTTCAAACCTTTAATCTCTAACATTTCTTTAAAAATTTTCTCCCAACACTCATTGAACTAAAACAAGCTAAAACTAAAAAAATGAATTAGTTGGTCAACGAAAATAAGCATCAATATGATTGCGGAATCAATATGACTGTGTTAAAATTTGATACATGTTCACTCTTTTGGCTTAACTTTAAATAAAAAAATCATATAATTGTAATGTTTGCAGCATTATAACCTAGACTTCAAGATCTTTCCAATGACATATTATATGCCCAATTCCGATAACCGAGCGAGAAATGAGTGAAATCAAACTCTTTTTCTATTCATCTTTGTAATTTACTCGTATTCTACCTCTATCACAATTATTTCAATAACTTCATTTGCATCTCTAATTACCTCTGTCGCATTAGTTTGAATTTTTTTACTACCTTAAATATTTATTCTCAATCCAAGTGACCCCTAATATCTCAATTAGTATGAAGAGTTAGAAAAATCCTTGTTAATTGAAAATTTTTCAATAATTTTATATAAATGGGCGAAAATTCCATAAATTGTTTCTTTATAAATTTTAAGAAAAAACAAAAAAAATGTTTTAGACTCAAATACAGGCCCTAGACCCGCTAGACCCTAAGGATCTGAATATATATTTGAATTTTATAAACTCTATGTATCTGGATTTGGATCTGAGTCCAACCAAACAAATGGGCTTGGATCTGGGTCTATCCAAATCTGACACATATTCGTCCCAAATCAAACCCTAGTGGACAGTTAGAGTGCTTTCCTTATGCTTAACAACAAATCTCCTATGAGACGGCCGCATACATGCGACCACTCATAGGTCCAAACCCATAATTTTGAAGTTGCCTATTTAAAGCTTGAATGGGACATTTGAACCTTAAAATAGACATTTTAAGTCTTGAATTTGACAAACATTAAACCATTGGAATAGACATTCTAAGTCTTACAATTGGAGTAAGTAAGATATAAAATTACGGATTGGAGTAGGTGTTTAAGAGTTAGAATTGATATTTTAAGGGGTGGAATGGGTGTTTTAAGGATTAAGTCGATAGCTAAAAAATAAAATTAAACCTTTGGAGAAGGAAGATTGAAGCTTGGAGTAGGGGTTTTAAGTGTTAGATTTAGCTTGTTAAGTCTTAAAATGGGTGTTTTAAGACTTGAATTCGGCAAGTATAAAATTTTGTTGGTCGGACACGTGAGGCAGCCGCATACAAGTTTTCGTGTATGCTTAATTTCCAATTTATAAATAGAATTATAGAGTAATATTAACGGTATATTGGAAATTATATTCATAGAAATACTTTTTTGATCAAATAATATTGTTATTTTCGCTATTTCTTTTTGTTCGTTCATTTTACTATTTACATATTTTTGAATATTTGAGTTTGAATATCTCTAAATAAAACTATAATTTATATAAAATTTGATAATATCCCAACAATTCACCCACATGCTATGTACAATACCAACTTTGGATTATTTATAAATAAATCAATCTTTACCCTTAGTTTGTTGTCACTATACTAATAGGGTATGTTGATAGCAAACTAATAGCAATGGTTAAATTATTATTAAATATAAGGTTATGCTGTAGCAAACTAAGGTTAAAGGTTGGAATATCAAAAAATTATTCAAATATGAGATTATTCACGGCAAATAGGTGAAAGTTTGAATTATTAATATCAATTTTTCCTTATTAAAAAGGATTAAAAAAATTTAGAAATACAATGTTGATTACTTTATAAATTAAGTGCTTGATAATTGATGTTTGATGAATGTGTAAAAATTAAATTATGTAAGAGAAGATGTTTAGGATTTAAAATAATTGCTTTAGAGAAAAGATAAATGAAAGGAGAGAAAAAAAAATACAATTTATAAGATTTGATTCTATGACCCATGATATGTTAAAACTCTAAGATTCAAAAGACCAATTCGAAATCTAAAAACCAATTCTAGGGCTTTATAATTGACATTTTAAAATATGGAATTTGAGAACTTAAAATTAAAACTTCAATTCCAAGACTTAAAAAGCCAATTCTAAAACTTAAAAAATCAATTATAAAACTTAAAATTTTCATTCCAACTGTAAAGTAAGTTGACTCAAAAGTTTTAAAATTGACATTTTAAGTTTTGAAATTAGTATGTTGGGCGTAGGCCAATTGCACAACTTGAGCAGTCTCCCAGAAGAATGAAGAACATTTGAAACAAATAAGCAAAAAAATATAAAAAATTTATACAATAGAAAACTTTACAAAATAATTTCCAAGATAAGCAGTTTTTTCCCAAAACTGTGGTTTGGGGTTGTTCGCTGTTAATAACAGCGAACAAATAATGGAGGTAAAAAAAGTCAAAGAGTTTGTTCTCTGTTACTAACAGCGAACAAAGACTTTGACTATTTTTGACCTTCAGTCTTTGTTCGCTGTCACTAGATGCGAGCTATAAAAGCAGATCCTTCTGTTGCTAACAGCGAAAAGACCCTTTGCTTTTTTTGAATCCTCTACCTTTGTTCGTTGTTACTAAGTGCGAACAACCCAAAACCTCAGAATTTGGGAAAACATTGCTTATCTTGGAAAATATTTTAAAAATTGACTATGATATAATTTTTTTTATATATTGCTTATTTATTTCAAATTTTCAAAGAATTTCTAAAGGGTGAAAGTGCTTTGTTGAGCGAGTCGGACCGGCTCATCCGAGAGGGCTGTATGGTCGGAGTGGGTTGGGTTACGTACTAGACTTTTAATTGGAAGATACTGAGGGGTGTTTGGCATGTGGGAATGGGAATTTGGGGAATTAAAAGTGGGATTGGGATTGGAAATTAATTATTGGGAATTGTTAAAATATAATCTAAATCCTTGTTTGGTATATGTGGGATTGGGAATGGGATTAAATTATAAATTTACCATTTTATCCTTTTTAAATAAAAAATATATGTAGCCCATATTTTATTAATAATGGGTAAATTAGTCTTTTTCTAGCTTTTATCCCAATTCCCCATCCAATTACCAACCCCCCATGGTAATAGATTCTTGGGAATTATGGGGGTTTAATCCCATTCCCATTCCCATCTTAAATTACCAATCCCATCAAACAAACATGAGATATAAAATCTTTTGGAAATAAATTTCCAATCTCACCTCCAAATCCTACATACCAAACACACCCTGAAAGTAGTGTTTTCCTAATGTATGATGTCATTTTTAGTGGATCCACTTTATTTTGCTTTGTTTGGACTTTTTTCCTTCCTCAACTAGACTCCATACGTACCCAAATTTAAAATTTTCGTAGTGCTCGTAAATGTTTAAAAATAGGCAAAAAAAAAGAATTTAAAAACATGTCAATACAAACTACAAATTACAAAGAAAACAGAGTGCTAATGCACATGAAGCCAAGCAAACATACCTAAAAGTATCAACTTTAGTTACTTTTTACTCATTTTGCTTTATAAGGAAAAGAAAAAATTAAATTGCACCGATAAACTCTCATAATATCGAGCATATACCATATTAATGCCACCGAAGAATATTAATTAATTATGTAGACGGATTAGGCCTCATTCTTAGAGATCAAAGAGTTCATGTAATAATCTATGATGAAATTCAAGGTGCATGTTAGAGTATATAATAATATTAGGAGTGCCTTTTTTTCTTTTTTATGGGGCCTCAACCATCAGGTTAAACTTTTGGTTGAGGCCTCAGTAACACGCCCCATTACACAAGAGCCCATTAAGCTAGAAGTGTGGATGCGCACAAGCGCTGAATATTCCACTTTAAATGAGAGTGATTGAGATTCAAATGTTTGGTTTGTTGTCACACTGGCTTTGATATCATATCAAAGAACCAATCAACCAAAAGCTTAAGTTGATAGTTGAGATCCCATGATATGTTATATACACTAATAGTTCAATAGGTCACGCAGTTCAAAAGCCAAGGAGATACCATCCCTAACCATATGACAATTAGAGGAAGGGCTTCATTTATTTATAAAGTGTGCACATCATCTTTAATCCATTGATATGAGACAAACAGTCACAACACTCTCTCACACACGTGAATCCCCGTTAAGTTCGCATGTGGGACAATGGGAGTAATCAATAAGGTAGAAACATCACTATTTTTGGACTTACCATTTAATTTTTAATCAAACCTTGGACTCGAATATCATGTTAAATTAGGTTGGGGAAACTCGAGGTGCACATACTTCAGAAGACAAGGAGATGCCACCCAAAACTTATGGCAATGAGAAAAAAGACTCCATTGACTTATATAATGTGCACACCGTCTTAAATCCATCTATGTGGGACAAACAAACCAAACACAAACATTTAACTAATTTCCCTTTTTTCTTGTTACTCTTAAAAAATAAGGGGAATCAAAATAACTATGGAATGACTTAATTCATTCATTACGCAAGTCCAAAAAGTCTATGCTAAATGAGCTCCAAGGCTATAAAATGTTATCACTTTAAAACTATACAATAATCATTTTAAAGTTGTAAGTGATCACATTCAAACAAAAATCAATTCAAAAAAATAAACTACCGTAAAATCGTCTCATTTCAGAATTCGTGACAATAAATATACTCTACCATGGACAAGTTGGAATATAAGACGCATGGTAAGGTAGGTGTTAAAAGACAAAGCTAATGTGTCTTTTAGTCCTAAGTTTGCGCACCATGCACAACCGTTTTTTATTGTAGCTTTCATTTTTACACTCCCATTTCTTCTTCACTACTTCACTACAACTACTACCTTCTACCTTTCTATTCTTTCTCCATTTTCCTTCTATATATAGTAATAATGTCTTCTTATTTAATCCTTTAAAGAATACATCATCAAAAGCTATAAAAAAGATATCAAGTATATATAAAATCTCAAATTATAAGCTTAAGCATCTGGTTCAGCTGTTCATTTGAGTTGATCATCGACATAAAACTATGGAGAACTTAGAAGCAAATGAAGAGAAAGGAATGAAAGAGTCTCTTTTAAACAAATCATCCAAACACCAAGGTGGTCTTAGAACCTTGCCCTTTATTTTAGGTAGGCCCTCTGCATAAAACCTTCTATTATTAGCAAGTATAAGTATTGTTTATCTTTAATTATAAGAATTAATTTGTTAATCTAATAATGAATTTGCATTTTTGAAGCTAAGTCTTATTTATCAATGATTTTTTTTATTATTTGGAGGTTTTGAGTTAATTGTTGTTGTCATTAGCTTTTATCTTGAGCAATTAATTAAATAATTAAATAGTTTGTAATCATATATTTCCTTTATTTATTTTGAAATATAAATATATCATCATCATATCTTTTGAAATATAAATATATCATCATCATATCTAGTATATCTCGCTCATAGAAAACTATGATCAGGGTCTGAAAAGGAAAGAAAGACGATAGCTCATAACCGTGTTATTTCTTTTGGAATGTTTGTTATATTTGGTATTGAATTTTATCCAATAAACGATTCAAGCTTTATTTTGATTGAATTTGGACAATTAACAATTATGAAAAGCCAATATTAATATATTTATTTGAGTCAACCATAAATATTGGTTTTACTTGATTAAATTTTAATTTATAAATTATTAATAAAAATATAAATTAAGAGTAATACAAGTTTTTAATATTTTGGTAAAAAATTTTTGAGTAAGTGGATTTATTTGAGCCACCACTCATTATTAGTGCGGGGGGAAACGAAAAGCATTTTCCACGATTGTTGAAGTCACTTTATATAATATCCGATGACTCTGTCTATAATAACTATTACTAAAACAAAACACGTTTGCATCATTATCTTTCGAAATTGCTTACGTGTCGCTTTCACATTAAAAATTTTCCCTCTCAAATTAAATGATGATGTCATTGTTATTATGATATTTGACTTTCTACTTTTTTATTTTGAGTATATTATTTTTCTTATTAATTGTTTTTTTTTACTTTTTGGGTCAAATCATATTTAATGTATTAGCAAACTTTATATTATATTTTATTTATTTTAATTATTTATAAAAAAAATTTAATTTTTTTTGTTAAATGAATATTATTTAGTGTGTTGGATATTTTAAAATAGTTAAAACATAATATACTTTTACTGGGATTTGTTTTTGTTATTTATACTCTTGGCTCCTTAAATGCAATGATTAATTCTAATATGATTTTGGTTGTGGCTATCTTTATATATTTTTATGGGAAAAAATTAACTTTGTAAACTAATAAAATAATTTTGCATATTTCTATGTATTTATATTTGATTTTAAAGTGTGTTATTAATAGTAATAATATTGTTTTTGAAGATTAATAGTAATAATATATTTAATACTTTTACAAATTAATGTAATAGTTATTTTTGTTAGCAAAAATTAATAAGTTATTTTCTATTAAAGAAACTCATAATTTCATATCGTACTCAGGGTACAAACCATTTGCTCTTTTAATCAAAATAAAAAATTAATAAAAGTATAAATATAATTATATTGCGCACAATGCAAAATATGATATAATGTACGTAGTGTATACAACTGTTCAGAGTGAAACGAAATATAAATATAATACACTCAGAAAATTTTATAAAACCGTGCATCGCACGGGCACTATCTAGTTAATTCTATAAGTGATTACATCTTTCTTTTGTATGACATATAGTTATTTTTTTAAGTATTTTTTAAAAAAATACTTTCAATAAAAATATTTAATATAGTATTTTTAAGTTTTTAAGTAGTTAGAGCATATACTATATATATTTTTTCAGGTAATGTTCTGAGATCAAATCTCACATAGTTGTATTCTTC
Source organism: Amaranthus cruentus (assembly GCA_019425755.1). Classification (NCBI taxonomy): domain Eukaryota; kingdom Viridiplantae; phylum Streptophyta; class Magnoliopsida; order Caryophyllales; family Amaranthaceae; genus Amaranthus; species Amaranthus cruentus. Next base: position 8,677,541 of record CM033466.1, read on the forward strand.
CTTTGCCCTATCTTATAATAAAAAATAAAATAAATGCTTTTATATTTTACTACTTTCTTCGTTTTTTTTTTTGGGACTTTAAAATTTAAATTTAATTTTATAGTTATTTTAAAAATAAAATATATTCACGTAAAATCTTAAAAAATTCATTTCAATATATGATTTTTGAATACTGTTTAGTAGTTTACCATTTTATTTATTTTCATCACCTTCTCATTTTACCTACCAACTTTTTATCATCCCCACCTAATTAACTACCTCATATCATTTCATCCACATTATATACCTCTTGTTGCCCATGCTCTAAGCAAACTATCAAAAATATCATATTGGATTTACTTAAAGTAACTAAACATTTGACAAATTTTGTATTAAATTTAGAGGTGAGAATTTGAGATAATTTTAATTCATAGATGTTTTCAACGACTTTAAAATATAATTTAAATAGTCGGATAAAAAAACATTTATTTTGATGAAAAATTATAATTAAGCTGATAATTATAAGGGTGTATATTATTTCGATGAAAAATTAAAAGCTCATAATTAAAAGGGTATCCCAACTTATTTGGCTATAATATTTCAAAATAGATATTTCAGATAGGTGGGTCTATTTGACACAATTTATTTGGCTATAATACTTCCTCCGAACCAATTTACTTGTCCTATTTGTTTTTTCACATTATTTATCAATCCCGTATAATTTGTATTTTATTCTTAATCCATAAGTTAAAACATAGTCATGTCATGTGAGATCTTTATTCAAGGATTATTCTTATCAACTTTTTATAATTTTTATTCAAGCGTAATTAGAGATATTAAGAGTTAAAATATTACCTCAACAAGTGTACCCAAGCCAATAGGACAACTAAATTGGTTCGGAGGGAGTATAAAGTAAAAGTTTATATAGTATTTACTTTTTTTGATCGAATTATAGTATTTACTTAAAAAGTTTAAAACTAAAACTTTAAGGAACTTGAATTAAATTTCGAGGTAAGAGTTCAAATAATTTCAATCCCAACTTTCTTAGATAACCCAATATGAACAGGGGCGAAGCCTGGATTTTGAGTTAGAAGTGGCCAAATTGTCAATATACAAGCAAATTATTTATTAATATAAATAAATTTTAATTCACGAAAATTTTAAAATTTATAGACTGAAATAAACTTGAATCATAGCAAAAATTATATATATTTAACAAATAGAGTTGAAGTTTCCCTATAATTATACCTTTTTTGAAAAATTTAGTGTTTTTGACTTCATATATTTTTGTCTTCTAAGTCTAAAAAAAACGCTATTAAAAATACGATTGCAAAAATATAAGCACACATACTAAAACAAGGATAAATGTGAAATTATAAAAGATAAATGGTAATGACATTATAGTATATATTAAATTTATTGGTCTACTAAAAAATAATAGTTCCAATTCGGGTTTGATCCATTAACCTTAAATTGCAAATATTATGTTATCTCAACACCTAACAATTATGCACTCTTTAGTTTAGTAGTATAATATATTAGTAAGGAAGTCCAAAGCCAAAATTACAAATAATTGGATTTTTGGCAAGGAGGCCGAACCTCCGATCCGTCGGCCCTCAGTGTGGCTTCGCTTATGATTAAGAATAGCTAATTAACCAAGTTTCGATATGCTAAAAAAAAGTAATGCTTAATTATTTATGAGCTTAGCTACATTTACCTACTAAATAGTTTATCGGCATGAGGTAGTAATTGATAATTAGCTGATAATTAATTAAACACTAGTAGTATCTTTTTATTCTTAATATACTTCATTAGGTGGGTAGTTTACCCAATAGACAAAATTTTTCTCATAATAAAATACTCTTTTTGTTTCTTTTTTATTGTCCACTTTACATTTTGCACACTTTTCAAAACAAACATTGATTCTTAATATTTTAATTACGCATCATAAAAAATTCTGTAAATTGTATATTAAAAAATTTGCATCCAGACGAATCTAATAAGATCCCTCATGAATATATTTTATCTTCAATATATATTTCAAAACTTAAATTTATATTTTTCTCTCCTAAAGTGAAAAAACTTAAAGTGAATTAATAAAAAGAAATGAAAATAGTATAATTTTATAATTAATTTGATACTTTTAATCGATTAATCTATTTATATATTAGATTCACGATCACACATTCAATTATATTCTCGTGACTCGATGTAGTTCACGCAAACTATAGCGATAAGTAAAAAAAAAAAATACTATTGCATATGTTCTCTACTTATTCTACTATATATATATAATACAATTACTCACAAACATAAAACTATATATATAGTAAGAAAATTGATAAAAAAGAATATTCTTAGTTCGAAAAAAATACATACATATTAAAATAGTGTTCATCTTTTCATTTAAAGAGTAGAATTAAATGATTTAAGTCGGCTAATTAATCCACACACGTCTTATCTACGTTGAATGCTTTTCTCAAAAGTCGAGTTAAAAATCAAGCTATCAATTCTTAGGATGGACCATTTTTATTAGGAAAATAACATACTTAACTTATTTGTAATTTATTTTTTGAAGACGTACACTTATTAATTAGAATTTGTTTTTTAGTTTCCTAAAAAGCCAAGGGTTTGTTTTCTACCTTATATATGTTAATATGTAGCTTTACGTTAAAGATATTTTAACATGTATGTCGTCAAGATTTCTTGTTCCTCTCCACATTTTATATATTTTTCACACTCTTCCTTCTAAGCTTTCAAGTTTTCTAAGTAATTGAACATATATTTCAAAATTCAGTCAAAGTAAGTACTTTATTTAACCAAAAACTTAATATTTTTTCTACCATATGAAAAACGTGGAAGCTTAACGTCACCACGCGTGAATTTAAAAAATATTTGTGGAAAAGCCAAAAACTCAGAGTTGCCACGTAAAATTTTTTATTGTTAATATCAAATATAAGATTATTAGAGACCCCCTCACCAAAGGTGAAGCAAAATTTGAAACATTTTAATATTTATACACATATATTAGTTGTAATATTGATGCCGCTAATTTTTGGGCCCTATCTCATTAAATATGTTGAAACATACTCGGTTACTCTCTTGCCCTTACAAACATCCCGAGATGCTTATTAATGAGGATATGAATCAATTTTAAATTGCAAATTTGAAACATTTTGATATTTACATGCACATATATTAGTTGTATTATTAATTATAATATTAAATTTGAGATTTATCCCTAAATCACACAATAATAAGTTTAATCAATACTCTTTCTATTTCCTTGTGCTCTTCCTTAGGTCTTCCTATTCACTTTCTGCAAACTTGAAAATCAAACAAGTTCAGTTGTTGGTTTGTAAAATTTATAAATATATAAATGAGTCTATTAAAATTCTACATAAATATGTTTTTTAAATATATATTAATTATATATTAATGAGAATTTATAGTCAAAGTTTGGCACTAGATTAAAAGATTCTATTTCACATGAACATTTAATGAGGGACTTTGAAAAATACTCCCTCCGTTCTTTTTTGATCTTCCACTTTAGTGGTAGTAGGTATTATTTTAATTATATAGTAGTGGAATGTAATGATTGTATTGGAAATATGAGAGAAAAAATAATAAAATAGTAGTGTAAAGTAATGATTGCATTGGAAGTATGAGAGAGAAAATAATTAAATAGTAGTGTGAAGTAAGGAAAGCGGGGTTTTAAGGTGTAAAAGTGGGATGAAAACTTTCCAAAAATAGAAAGTATTCTAAAGTGGAAGAACTTTTGAAACTACCCGTTATAGTAAGGTGGAAGAACTTAAAAGAACGGAGGGAGTATATTTCTCTTTTTATAAAATTTACCCTTCAAAAATTATATAATTACCATTATCAAGTGTCTCAAAGAACACTTTTTTAAATCTTTTTTCTGAATTATTATTATTATTATTATTATTATTATTAATCAGTGTGATGCACGTAATAATGATTTGGTCATGGTACATAATCTAAGTTTTATAAATGTCTAATTAATGATATTCCCATAAATATTGGAGAAAGTCTAACTTATGTGGTAAGATTTAATAGGGTGAGAGTTTTATTATTTTAATTTATTGTTTATAATTTTGTTTATTTATTTATTATTATTCTTTTTATCTTTTATGTTAATTTATAATTCACGATAATTGATTAGAAAATTTTAAATATTGGCAGCAAACGAAGGATTTGAGAGAGCTGCATTTCATGGGCTAGAGCCGAACATGATAGTATATTTGATGGGAAGTTATGGGTTGAAAATGACAAGTGGGTCCAACATTATATTCATGTGGTCAGCAGCTGCCAACTTCACCCCTATTCTTGGAGCTTTTTTCGCGGATTCTTACGTTGGCCGCTTACGCATGATCGCGCTAGGCTCCATCTCAAGCCTCATGGTAATAACTCCTAATGTATGCTTGTTTTATTTGAGCAGAAACTCTCCTGTGAGACGGTTTTAGCCGTGCAATCGGTCCAATTCCAATAAATTTTTTTAGTATATTCTGACATATTAACTTTAAGATTTAAAAGGACAATTTCAAGACTTAAAAAATCCAATTTTAAGACTTAAAAGGTCAATTTCAAAGTTTTCGATATCAATTTTAATGTTTGAGTCATCCTAATTTAAAGTTAAAATGAGAATTAAGTCTAACAATTGTTTTTTAAGTATTGAAATTGACCTTTTACGTCTTAAAATTGTCAAATTTCATTAATTAAAATTTCAATTTTAAATCCTTGAAATTGGTCTTTTAAGTCTTCAAATTGGTCTTTAAACTCTTGAATTTGACATTTTAATTTGTAAAATTAATATGTCAATTTTAAATGCCTACTTTTAATATCATAAAAATCTACTTACATTATTTTTAATGCCTACTTATAACATTCTAAAAAAAACATATAATGTGCCTGCCTAATTTGTTACAGTTTTTTAAAATTTATTTATTTCATAGATTTAGTTATACTATTTTTAAAAATAAATGCATTTTTGTGTGTTAGATCTCCCTCACATATTTATCTATCTTTTTGATACAATCTATATATTTTAACTTTCATTTTATAATTTCAAAAATTGTTTGTACAAAAGATTTTAGTGTGCCTTTATGAAACTTATTTTCATTGCTTTTCTCTATTCAATTTTTTTTTTTAATTTTTTTGAATCATACTCCCTCTATTTATTCATGTAAATTAAGAAAAACAGAAATTTTAGATGATGGATATATTATTTTATTGAAAAATAAATTAATGGTGGAAAAGTGGAGACCATAAGCATTAGAAAATGTTAAAATAAATTTAGTTGAAAAAAAAAAATAGGAACCACAATTATTTAAAAAATATTTTAAAAAAATTAGTGGGAAACTTATGGTGAACAAAAGCAATATAAAAACATTATAAAAAGAAGTTATTGGAAAATTTGTGGAGGCCATAAACAATAATAAAACACTAAAATGAGAATGAACAAGATTAATTATGTCTAAAATTTGTGAAATAAATAGAAAGATTAACTTAGGGGAACAACAAATTAAACAACCCAAAATGACAAATAAGAACATATTTAAGGAACAAACGAAAACTTTAATATTCAATTTTACACGTCGATCATGAACATGTCAAATATCCTTTTGATTTCTTTTCTTTAAAAAAAATAATTTGCGAATTACAACCTTAAAGTTTTGGACTTTTATACTTTTTTTTTGCGAATTTAAACCATTAAAGTAACAAAGTCTACAACGTTCAAGCCAAATCACATAATTTTGATCACTAAACCTTAAATTCTATGTGATTTGGCCTGAATGTTGTAGACTTTGATAATTTGAGTGTAATTCGCAAAAAATACACATCAATGTTATAATTTGCAAAAATGTTAAACTTTAAAACTGTTATTTAAAAATTATTCTTAATTAAAAAATTCTAAAGAGAATAGGTACTATGTTAACTAAATGCATGAAGCCTAACAATCTAATCAGGGCATGGTGGTTCTATGGTCAACAACTATAATTCCAGGAGCTGGGCCAGCCACTAACACAATGACTTCTACAACACCATTTCAATTCATCCTTCTATTTGCCTCATTTGCGCTAATGTCAATTGGCACGGGCGGCATTCGGTCCTCTACTCTAGCCTTTGGCGCAGATCAAATAACACGAACCAACGTAGACACTAATTCAAAACCAAGTTGCGATGGTTTGCTAGAAAGCTTCTTTACTTGGTACTATTTTTCGGTCTCAATCGCAGTTCTATTCGCTCTTACGTGTGTCGTATACATCCAAGATCATTTCGGGTGGCAAATCGGTTTTGGTGTTCCTGTTTTGCTTATGTTGTTTTCAACCATATCTTTCTTTTTGGCTTCTTCCTTCTATGTTAAGGTGAAGCCTCCTAAGGCTAGCTTGCTTACAAGGTTTGCTCAAGTTATTGTTGCATCTTGGAGAAATAGACATTATGAGTGTGTGGATGCATTTTATCATGTTGTCAAAGGATCTACACAAGAATTTCCAAGTCAAAAACTAAGGTGAGGTCCTCCACTCCGCCCTTTTACATTTTTTATGTGAACCCAGACCTAATAGACTCGATATTTACTCCGCCCTTTTAAAAAAACTTCTTTTGATTAATACCCATTCACTCAATAATGGGCAGATCCGAACTCGATGAAACCCAATTCGGAACCAATTCACCGATAATGACCCAAGAATGATTCGACTCGAAAGTGACCAATGACCGAAACTAACTCTACTTGAAAGACGTCCATCTGACCATTTTGACACCTCTCGTCAAAGAGTGAATGTTATAAATTGTTGATCTATAAAATAGACATTAAGGCAAATCTAATACTATTTCACTTTAATATTATTTTTTATCATGTGTTGGTCACCATTTGAGGTCAAAATATATTTGTGAATAGAATAAAAGTCAATATCGTGCAAACTTTAATATAAAGAGGTAGTAGAAAGTTACATATAGATAATATTTACTATCAAAGTTGCATATAGATAACTTATAACAGAGTTGTATTGAATGTAATTGATTTCTACTGATTATAACTTATTTTCACTTATTGTAATTGATTTTTTCAAATTTAAAATATTTTTACTTATTAAAACTAATTTCTAATGATTATATATTGTGTAAGGTGTATAAGAAAATACAAAGATTATTTTTTGTTTGATTGATTACACAGGCTTGAGTAGCCTCATATATAGATACAATATTAACAAATATAGAAAACTAGTATAGAAACTTGTGCAGTGCACGAATTTATAAGTACAATATATATAAAAATATAAGTTCAAAAAATAATGCTGGTATATATTATCGTGATTAAGTTTATTGAATACATGACTTTTTTAAAACAAAAATTAAATACTGATTTTCAAAAATATTTATTGAATATATCACTTTTTTATTCAATTAAGTATATCAAATTTTATGTTAGTTATATAGAATTGCTATAATAAATTATACTCCATACTATACCTAATTTAACTCTAAATTTAAAAATAATCAAATTCTAAATTAGGAAATATTATCATTTAATCAACTATCATTTACTAAAATAATTACATTTGTCATGTCTTCTTAGAGATTGACACTTGTAGTTTTCCAACATTTTTATAGTATTGTATGATTAATTAGGTAAAATAAAGCCTAGAATTATGACTAAAATAGTGAAAATAAAATAATTACATTGACCGAGAGAATAAAACATAATGTAATAAAGGAAAGGATAATCACAAGATAATTGCATGATTATCTTCTGATAAGGTGAACTAAACAACCCCTTATGAAAAAGTCTAAGGTAGACTTGGTCCACATTAATTTTTGGATGGACCAAGTTTTCACTCCTACTCTCTACTCTACTTCCAATCTTTCACTCCCTTACTCTACTTTCAATTGTTTTAAAAAAAGAAAAAATAATTTAATTCAATTTTTAAAAAATTTTTAATTTGAATTAAATTTTTAAAAAATTTTTTTTTGAAAGATTGTATTTAAATTTTTTAATTTCTAAAAGTTTTAATTTTCATTTTAATTTTAGAAATTTTAAATTTTTAAATTTTTAAATTTTTTATAAATTTAAAATTTTTTAATTTTAATTTTTTTTATGTTTAAAAAAATTAGTTTTTTAAAATTTTTTATATTTTATTTTTACTATTTTATTTTATAAATTTTAAATTTTAATTTTAACTTTTTAAATTTTTATTTATTATTTTTAAATTTTTTTAAGTATAAGAGTGAAATAAACGAAGTGTGAAAGTATAAGAGTAGAATGAAATAGAGTGAAAGTGTGGAGTGAAGTGAAGTGGAGTGGAGTGGAGAGTAGTAAAGTGGGGTGTAAAACTTGGTCCACACTAATATTAGTGTGGACCAAGTCCACACAAGTCCTTCTCAACCCCTTATAGGGCAGGATAACATAAATCAAATCTCTCAAACTCCGCCTATTTTAAAAACTTGTACACTTCTCTTGAACAAGAAAGTTTGAGTATTTCATGATAGGTACCTAAACAAAGCTTGCATTGTGATGGACCATGATCAAGACCTAACACAAGATGGAATGGCGGTAGATCCATGGCGTCTATGTACTATAGATCAAGTAGAAGAATTGAAAGCAATCATCAATATAATCCCATTATGGTCTACAGGAATCATGTTATGTGTGAATGCAAACACAACATCGATTCGTGTCCTTCAAGCAATGTCGATGGATCGACACATCTTTACACCAAGCTTCGAAATCCCTCCTGCTTCCTTCGGTACCTTTGCCCTAATTTCTCTTATGCTTTGGCTTATACTCTATGATCGCGTAATCATCCCTTTAGCATCTAATATCATGGGAAAACCCGTACGTATAAACATTAAAACACGAATGGGAATAGGGCTAGTCATCTCATTTGTATGCTCATTGGTTGCGGGAATTGTTGAATCTACTCGTCGAGAAAAGGCAATGAAACAAGTTACTATATCAGCGTTATGGTTGGTACCCCAAGTTTGCCTCATTGGCTTGGCGGAAGGTTTTACCGCGATAGCTCAAATCGAGTTCTTTTACTCAGAGTTCCCTAGGAGCATGTCGAGCATAGCCTCAAATCTTTTTGGGCTAAGCACGGCTATTGCTAGCTTGGTTGCGAGTTTAATAATGAGCGTTGTTGATCGTGTTACAACAAGTTTTGGAAAGGAGAGTTGGGTATCAAGTGATGTTAATATAGGTCACTATGATTACTACTATTGGATTCTTGCAAGCTTGAGCTTGGTAAATTACATATATTTTGTGTTTTGTAGTAGGGCTTATGACGAAGGAAAAACATCTTTTCAAGACGCTAAGGACACTAGTGATGATGGTGAATGAATACTTGATTTAGAATTATGCTTATTCATTTGTAGTGGATTGTATGTATTACATATTTCTATTCAAGGAAAAGATAAGTGTATACAACCCAAAATGTTTATATAGATCCATAACTACTCTTGTTTTATTTTTCACTTTTAATTATCTAAAATATAGAAGTATATAATAATATTATGTATAATTGACTTATTGAGAGGGTTTTTTTTCTTGCATATTGAAGAGTATAGGAAATCTATAGCCAAAAGAAATATAAAATGCGCTAGACATCAATCTCAATAAAATTTAACAAAATTAAGTTGATATGATCAAGAAACATTTTTAAACTACGTATATTGATCACTTGATTCAGCAAATATCACAGTTGTGACACCGGGTGAAAATTTAGAGAAAATATTAAAGAAAAATTGTCTCAATGAGGCTTACCTTTCGCTCATCTAAGTTTATTAGGTTAAACTTTAGAATTATATTCGTTGTAATTAATGAGTCTTGAGTTTGTTGTTAGTGGTCAAATTGTAGAAATATGTACTTAAACAATAACGGCTAGGATGAAATAATCTATAAGAACATAAAAAAACATATCTTGTTTATGATCCATGGTAGGGATGTTTGGTGTCCACTCCAAAATCCTTTTGATCGGAAGCGCAAGTTAGACCTTCTAAATGCAATGTATTTTATTTTGTGTGATATCCTTTATGTCTTTATATATGGAAGTCTTTATATATGGAAAATAAACATAAATTATAACTAGCTAATAAATGATAATGACATGTCACCACTTTTGTTCTCTCTTATACCTCTATAAACTTTTAAAAACCAGGCATGCATGTGTCCTTTCCCTTAAGTGAATCACTTACAAACACATGCATTGAGGGATATAATCATCATCATTATTGTACCCGGTCAGTATATCCCGTCCATAGAAAACTATGGTCAAGGTATGGCGAGGGAAGAACAGCGGCAACTCATACCCATGAAGGTGAGCACGGCCAAAGAGTCCCCCGGCTCGAGAGAGGATAATATAAGATCCAGATTCTTTAACTGCTGGGACTGAGTGATGCTACGGCGAACTCAAAAAGTCTGCATCTAGCACACACACGCGTTATCCGTATACATAAGATAAATATAGCTAAAATACATATGGATATAATCCAATATATTAAAGATAAATGGAAAAGGATAAACAAAACAACAATAATAGCAGTAAAAACAACGGATAAAGGCCATAGAACAGGAACATAGACAAAAAGTGAAAGGACAGTCAGTGGTCTACAACATGTATATATAAGGCGCCTCCACCTACTCCTATCTCGGGTCAGGTCCTTAGAGAGATTTAATTCTTGCAAGTCAACTCTTATTTGCTCATCCCACGTTCTCTTGGGTCTTCCTCGACTCCTCTTACCCTCTACTATAATGCTTTCTATCCTCCTCACGGGGGCGTCGAGAGTTTTCATCCGCACATGTCCAAACCACCTCAATCTACTTTCGCGTATTTTTGCAGAAATAGGGGCAACACCTAGTTTGCTTCTAAACTCTTGGTTCCTAATTCGATCCAAAAGAGTGTGCCCGCACATCCAACTTAGCATACGCATTGAGGGATATAACCTCTATCTTATATAAGGTGTTTGGCATGTGGGAATGAGAGTTATGAGACTATAGTTGAGACTTAGAATGAGACTTTAGGATGAGATTTGGGTTGAGACTTTGAAAATAAATGTCTCATGTCCTTGTTTGGCAAATGATAAAAATAGATAAGAAATTGGATAAAAATTGATTATATTTACAAAATTGTCCTTATAACTCTTAGATTTCTTTACTTTCATTAATGACAAAATGGTCTTTTTATACATTTTCTAAGTCTCATCCTCAAATATCACCCTCCCCCAAGACCTTTTTTGTGAGACTTTTCCTTCCTAAGTTTCAAGTCTCATCCTCTTCCAATTCCCAATCCCCCTAAACAAACAAGGAACTTTTTATAATTCTACCCAAAAATCCCATTCTCCAACTTCAAGTCCCTCTTGCCAAACACACATTTGGTAGGAGGGATTTGAAGGGAAGGAATGGGATTTTATCCCAAATTAAAGTTTAAGTCTTTGTTTGTTTGGAGGGAATGAGAGTGGGGAATGGGACTAAAAATGAGAAAGTCTCCAAGATAAATGTCTTGGGGGTGGGTGGTATTTGAGGGTGAGACATTGTTTCTCGTCTTTCTTCTAACTTTTCCAAACAAACTCTCCCCACATATAAAGTCTCATCTTAAAAATCTCATATAAAGTCTCATAAAGTCACATCCCCACTTGCCAAACACCCCTAAGTGTAATATATCTAATTCATCCTATCAGCAAAATGAATTACTACAATGATACACTTTACATAATCAGTGGCGGATCCAGGGTCCGAAGTCCCAGGGGGCACCAATTAATGGACGAGATTTCAGTAGAGTTTTATTTGCAAAATTAACAACTATTTTGCTTTTATTTGCTAAAATTTTAAATACATTATACCCAAAAAGAAATTGAACAAATTAAATCAACTGACCTAATTAAAAAAAGGAGATAAAATAAATAAATAAGACAAAATTACTAAAATGAAGGAGTATTTATCATCAAAAGACTTTAATATTAATTTTACACTTTTACTTTTACCAATAGAAAAATCTACGTTAAATATTTTTTTAAAAAAACGCCTAGAGGCACGTGACCCTAGGTGCTCCAACGTGGCTCCGCCACTGTACATAATTGCCATTAAGCCTAATGTATCTTTTATAAACTTCACTGTACCTATACATATATACGAGGCTCAAATAAAATATTCTAACTATCTGACACTATGTCACAGGGTGGGCAAGAGGGGTCGTTGCCTAGGGCCCCATGTACAAAAACAAAATTAATAGTTATAGAAGGGTCCATATGTGATAAATTGCAAATGAAAATGACTCCAATGTGCTATTTCGCCCTGAGCCCCAACATATCTAGGGCCGGTCAAAACTTACGAGCTCAAATTCAATAACCTTTTTCGTAGGCAAATCAATCTTGTTTATTATTTATTTATATCAATATAGGATCAATGTAGCGTTCCTCATGATAAGCATAATTACACCATCAATGATCACCAGAGTTGTTTAAAAGTAATCCGACCTGAAAATTCGAATCAAAACCGAAAGTAAATCGATCCTTAAATGTGTTTTTTTTAGGTTTATCGAACTGACAGTATCCGAACCAAAGGTGTACTCGAACCGGTTGATAACCGAAAATAGGAAAGTTGAACCCGAGTTGTAACCGACACATAATCGTTAACCGAGATTACTCGAACCTAATAATGACCGACCCGAATCATGCTCGAAACCGAACTCAATCCGGCTAAAACCGACTTAACCCGAACGAATTTTAGAACGAACAGCTGCAAACATTAACCAATTTTTAACATAATGATGATAGACTCATATTCAATCATCTTATTACTTAATCTAATAAAGTGTTAGATATTTTAATAATTAAATTTTACAAATACATGGTTTCATTTATTCAGAGTTAATAATCAATGGACTATGTTTATTCAACTACTTTTAATCGAATTAGATGAAAATTGATAAAAGATTATAATTTTGGTCAAACAAGTAAAAGTAACAAATTAATAATGATCAATGATTGATTTTCATTTTAATTATTTTGCTTCAAGTAAAGGGAATCTTGTCAACAATTAAAATATGACTAACAAATACTTAATTTGATATTGACCTGATCGATAGTAATTATTAATATGTAGTCGAATTTTGTTTAAAATAACTCGAACCTGATCTGTACCCGGCAAAATCGAACCAATTATTAATCGATGACAACCCGAGACCGATTGACACTCGACACGAACTTCAACCGACCGATTCGATGCTAACCTGATAGCTCAAATAACCGATCATCAACTGAACCGTGACTAACTGACCTGATCCGAGTGTTACCCGTCGTAACACGCAATCGAAAAATAACCGAACCGAAACACTATCGAACCGAATGACACCCGTCCGAAACCCACCCGATTACCTGAATGAATACCTCTAATGATCACAAATATTAATATTATTCGAATGACAAAGACCAATCATGAATTTTGTAGCATGAAAAATCACATAAATGTTCATACATACCATCTTTCAACTGACCCTACTTTGCATAACTTTAGTAATTTGAATATTTGATTGACAATTATCCAAATACACAACTTAATTTCTATCAGAAAATTGATTATAATTCAATTTACATGCTTTTAATTTCAATCAACATTAAATTCCCACTATGGTTAATATTCCTCAAACTCGGTGAGCAATATGCTTAGGAAAGATCATTCGAGGAAGACCTTTTGTTAAAGAAAATATAGGTTTGTTTGCTATAGATATTTCTTTATGTCAAACTCTTTCATTGGTGGCTCAATACTTAATCAGTCATTGGAATAAAACAATGTAGACTTATTGTCATATTAAATCTAGATTGGTCTTTCAATCTCACTCACAATTTTGCATCCTAGTAAAAAAGTTGTGTGGCCATACTCTTTGGTTAGATGCCTCAAAACATGCAATCAATGCTCCTCTATGTACAATCTCCTATTAGTATTACTCTTCTCTAAAGTTTTTTTCTTGAGTTAAGAGACTCTTTGACTATACTCTCTTTTATGGATATATATGAGTTGTCGTCTTTAGAATAACAAAGTTTAAAGAATTGTTTTCTATAGTTGAATCCAATATGTTTCTATAGCCATTAGAATAATTAAAAATAATGAAAATATTGATGTACTTGAGAGTTGAGATACTAAGCTAGAAAAATGAAGAGCTAGCAAAATATACAAAATCAGTTCAAATTAACTCAACTTGATATTTAGAGTTACATAAACAAAATTGCTTTGCATTGTTCAAAAGAATTACAAGCTTGCTTATATTTCTTTTTACTTTGAAGACATTAAGTCTCATCTTGACAATAATATTTTACTCAGCTACTCAACCCACTTCCTTAATTTTTAGATTAAGAATAAAATACAAATTTACAATAATTGATGAATATTTTAATTAGAACATTCACCTATATATATGGTAGAACCTAATATGAACCATTAAGTTGGTAAAAACATGAAGAAAAAAATATATATGAAGTTTAAATATGTACATCAAAATATTTAAGAAAGTGCATGTTTTTTTTGCCTAAAACAAGTCAAACATTATACAGATTTACATCTTGTATTGCATGAAATTCATTTTTACTAATGGAACTCTAAATACCTGATTCATTGCAAGCAATGTAAGCACCAATCAATACAAAGTGTATTCCCCCAGCATTAAACGAATAGTTCCATCAGTAATGGATGTTCTACTTTGCCCTTCCCAAATCTAGTATTATGCACCAACTTTTTAGAAAAACAATGACAGGAAGAAAGAAGAATGATATCTATTGACCATGTTTAAATTTGGGCATTATTAACAACATTGTAAACCAAATTTAGTATCAAATTTATAGTTAACCTTACAAAATGTAATATAAAAATCACCCATCTGATTACAAGCTTTATGAGTGGGAGTTAAAGCTCTTAACAACCTAGAATTTCCTAAAGCTGTATTTAGTGAAAATTATCTTACATGTAGAGGAAAGAGGAAGAGAGGAAGAGAATTTCTTTTGGACAAGTTAACTTATCTCAACCTACAACACTCGCAGTAACAACCACCTGAGGACCTAAAATTGGGCAACCATCTAACAACATCCTTGCAGCAGTGTTGTTAAAGTGATATCCTTTGGCAGCAGGAAACTTGCAGCAGCACCTGCACACCAAAATCTCACCAGTTATATAAATCAAACCATGCAACAACACCCGCACTGCAGTGATAGCAACAATCCATCCTATTTTAACAGTCAACCAACATCTTAGACCTCATACGTAACCCCACAACTCCCAATCCACTTGAATACCTTATACATTGTTCATGGAGCCATGAGAGTATACCTAAACTAAAAAACTGAGCCATGAAATTAAAATAAATTTCATAAAAATCAAAACAACCTCAATATAGTGTGGTTTCTGAACCACGAACACATGTTCCTCCTCCTTGCTGAATTTCAATGTATGGTGCACCGAACAATGTCTCAATCACATTGGAGTACTAATTAAATAAACCATCCTGAATTTGATCAAAGAAAACGCTAACATGAAAACTCATAGCTAAAACATTAAGAATCAATGTGCTTATCAACCACATCAATATACCATCATAAAACAAATCAAAATATTGGGTACATAAGGTACTTTGTTTTGATTCTCTTTCTGAACATATTAATCTAATATCAACCTCCAAGATTGGAAAGCCATCTTAAACACAAAAAATTTAACGTTGAACCTATACTGACAATTAGAAAAGATTATTATTTTTATCAAACGACCATTTACTTGTTTTACAGTAGAAAGTTGACCTTGAAATCGAAACAAATAAAACAAGGTAGGACCTTTCTCTAGGAGCTTGTTGCATTGCATGTTTTGTAGTACCATAATGTGAGCAAGTTAAATCACTTACCAGTTAAAAATGGCCTCTGTCAAAGATTATTAATTTCCAATAAATTTCATATACAATCTAAAATACTAAATTTCTTAATTTTTACTAATCAAGATCAAAGATTAGTATCCATAGACAAATGAGAATATTAAAAACATTCCATACCATTATGCAAATGTAATTAAATGGCTTTCACCTAAGCGGAGTTAATTCAGTAACGAAATCACTTCTTAAATGATGCAAACATCGTCTTCTCCTTCTCTATTGACTTTCGTTAAAACTATTTTTCTGTCATTTCCATTGCATAAAGAAATAACTCATTCTCAAATAATCTCATACTCATAAATTGAAAAAAACTTGAGAAAGCACACATGAAAGTATCTTAAATTCACCTCAAAAGTTATAAAGAAAAGAAGCAAATGTAAAGTAGTATAATTCATTTAAAAGTAATTTCCTGAAAAGAAATGTAAATCCTAAGGATTTATTTTTGGGCAATTGCTCTGAATCATCAACCTGTAATAAGTGTATCCCAATACCATGCCCAAACATCCTACATTTCACCAAATCAAAATCAAAAAAATAAACCAAATATAAAAATTCCAAACAGCACACGAAAAAAAATCAAAATATATAATTTTCTCAAATATACCCATTTATTTTTAATTAAATTCTGCATATTTAAAATTAGGGTTATCTTCATAAAAATAAAATAAAAAATTAGGGTTAAAAAATTACCATGCTCCATCAAAATCCAAAGAACAAGGTCTTCTAATAGGAAAAAACTCAATTACAATTTACATCTTGATAAAAACTTAAAGAATCTTCAACTGACCGACAAAGAAGAAAAAAAATAGTTAAAACAGTGTATACCTCGAGTCCAGCTTTAGTCAGCTCCTCAAAGCTCTTTTTAATTGTGTTCTCACAAAAGCCCCAAAATTTGAAGAAGTCATCAAGAAAATCAAAACAAATTCAACAATAAAGAAAAAAAAATTCATAGACCGTGATAAACTTTCTAGATCTACTCACTTCTCATTAGCTCCAAATTAAAAATTCAGCACTAAAAAGTATAAGAAAAACTATAGATATAGAATATTGAAATAAATTTAAAATTATTAGTGAAGTAAAACAGATATAACATCAGCAGTAAAGGCAAAAAAAATATAAAAATTTGAAACTAATTAGTCAAGTTAACGAATATTGAATCTGCAAATGAATTGAGAATTTACCTAGTGAATAAATTGGCTGTACTTTGTCAATCTACAAACAATATTAAATCAATGTATCAGCTACGAAAACAAATTAAGCCAGTACAAAACAATAGAAAACTATCAGCTTGTAACAAAGCCTGATAAAGCAATTTAATAAACAGAAATCAAAATATACTGCACTCAAATATTTCATCAAACATTAGGCAAAAATTAGAAGATTGTTTGTATTTTAGAGATTTTATAAATCCTTTAATCAAAATATACTATGAATGTGCCTTCCTCGCCTCCTTTCAATGCATCAACTATCAAAAATGGAGTAATGACACAATTTGCTTCTGTACTCATTGGTTCAGAATTGTAAACCAAACAACTATATCCAAGTTTTGATTAGCCAACCAAAGTTCAAAAGGGTGACTCACAATAAATCCACTTTCAATATATGTAGGCTTTACTAAATAAAATAGATCCACCTCTCCCTGCCTTCACATTTCGGTTTTGAAAATTCATTTGTTTAGCTTGAGACAACTAATGGTTCAAAATCTTCTCTAAAATCTATTATTTGGGCTTAAAACCCGAAAATTGAGGCTTCATTTTAGCCAGCCAATCAATTAATAGTATTAATCATCAAATGAATAGTTAACCATATTCATCCAAAAACAACAATTAAACCTCAAAACACCAAAATTAGATGGAAAAAAGTGGATAAATCAACAAAAATAGTACATTCTTCACAACAGCAGACCATGACAATCCCTAATTTTTCAACCCAAAAACCATTCATCAAAGAAAAACATCAAAAAGATCAACCCAAAAAGTAGATGAATGAAGAAATCAACAAAAATCATAAGAATTTTTAACCACATTCATCCAAAAATAACAATTAAACCTAAGTCAGTGTTCATCCATCCGAATCATCCATGAAAATTAAAACAATTAACTAAAATCAAAGCAACAAAAAATCCAACACAACAATTTCATATGATTGGTCATGGGAAAAATTACATAAATTATCAAAATTGAAATTAAAAGTCAACTTAGATTGATTAGAAGAAAAAGGGGAATAGTGGTATATTTATTATGAGAAATTTAGATAAATGGTTGATCAATTGATTATTGATCAATTAGGGGAAAAAAATCAAACAAAACAAAGGGATGTTTAATGAACATTGAGAAAAGGATAATATAATATCGAACAAATAATTGCCAACATAACATTTATGATCACACATGCAACGTAGTTGAATGCCTTGATGACAAAGTGATTGCACATTTCTATGCAGAGCAGTAAACTAATTGCAAAATTGTATATGCATTTTTTAAAATTGTATTGAATGTCAATTACTTGGTTTAGGTTTTCGCTACAAAAGTTGCAAATTTTTTCTGGTTATTGCCGCTGAATACACATATACACAGATGTTGCAGCAGCAACATTTGCAGCTACAACAGATATCATTAATCAGCAAGTCTTGTATAAGCCGTCTCAAAGTCTTGTAAAAGACCATCTCACCGTGAGTCGACTTATACAAGCAGTTTATTCGTAAAAAGACATAAAAAAAAATGAAATTTGAATTCACACTTATTCAGGAAGCATTTTCTTTTAAATAGTTTAACATGACTCAATTGAAATCGTCTCACAATGAGACGATCTAAATAGAGAATAATAGATGGCATAAAAAACCTTGGTACATAAAATGCTATCAATAGATCAAAGAAACAAAAAGAAATATTATTAATATTGATTCCGCTCTGCACTTCAACTTACAGTCCATTTTACCCTATAAGATGACAAAATTAAAGAAAATGACTTATGATATTTCTCTTATCTGACCTGCTTCTTCATTTAATTGGGGGAAATGGGGGATACACAGTTTGATTGAAGTCCTTCCAATCTAAGTAAGAAAATGCTAACCGCAATCTCAATTTCCATTTTTCAACACCTTAAAAGCTAAAACAAAGAACATCAACTGTTTACAAAAAATTCATGACAACAAGCAATGGTTGCAATATGATAGTAATGACTAAGCGAACACCTTCCAGGTATTTTCTTCGAGGGCAACATAATTTTTGTAGACAGATGGAAATGGACCCTTAGCTAGAAATTACTTAAGTGTTTACCCAATGTTTAAGGAGTTCTATTCAATCATATGCTAACAATTTCTATAACCCCATTACAAATAATCAAGACTTAAGCATAAAATACATTACATTTGGTGTTTGATAGCTACATTTAAGAGTGATATAACATAATTCACATCATCAGAATACCAAAAATTAATTTTTCTTTGGAGCGTTTCAATATCACCAACAAGGCAAACAACCTTATAGCAGTATGTCACCACCAGAATGCCACTATAGATACTTGGAACCTTATCACGTACCTAAAAGTATGCTGCTCCGAACATCACAGTTAGCATAAGACACTTCTAGACAACCTAATTACAACTTATCCATGTGGAATTCATACAATGCCAGCCAACAGAAGCACCAAGTTCACACAATCTCGGCTAAAATGAAGTGTGAACAAACAATAACCTTTCTATCAACCCATTAAACATCTAGCTCGAGCCACAATGAATACAAGCCATCCAAAACAACAAAAAAGACTCAAACATGATACTCAATCTAAGCAAACTCGTCAAGTATTTCTAATAACAGAACTAAGCTAACAATTTGTTCATCCGCTTGATACATACTCAATATTAAAAATAACTTTTCCTTTTGTCAGATGGAGTGAGCAAGATGAGGCACAAGCTATCGTTTTGATGATCAAGTATTTTTTTTTTCTAAATTTGATAATCAAAGTCAAAAAAATTAAATTAAATTAAGTAGTTAAACGTTTAAAGAAATACATCATTTCAAGATCAGTAAAATAACAAGGAACAACATGAAAAATCACAATATAGGAGATAAAATTACCAGAATAAAGAGAAGAGGAGAGATTGTTAGAAGAAGCGCGAATTTGAGGAAATGATGATCGTCAAAAATTGAAGACGAGATTAGATCGAACATGGAGGTTCGATATTGATAACTTTGTAACAGCACAAAATGCGCATTATATGAGGTTCATCAGCAGTGCAAGGCATAACCACATATTCCTTGTCACCTGTAGTAGACAACCATTAAAATCAATGGATGAAAACGCAAACCCTAAAAGATTATCCATGAAAAATTCACCATTGCAAACGAAAACAAAAGGGTTGCAAGAAATTTTCATTGATTCTGGCTAAAATGAAAACAAAAATCAAGATCCAATAAACTTAAATGAAAATCAAACATTCATTCCAAAAATCAGATGAAAACGAAGATCAAAACCTGTTAAAGTAATTTTTGCATAATCAAAATGAAACCTTAAGAAAGCTGTCAATGGAAGCTCCCAAAACCAACCACAGATCTGCGATTTGCTCGCCAAACGAAACCTTAAGAAAGCCGAGTTAATGGTCAGTTAGAAAAATGCCATTTTTATGAAGAATGCGATCAGAGAAGAATTAAAGGTAGCAGTTTTGCCTCCTTTGTGTAACCTGAAAGTCCTACAAGCTGTGAGTGGGACAATTGGTTTCTGGTTTGTAAAAACACAGGATTAGAATACTTAGTCATCCATGTAAGCCCCTTGATTGCATAATTACTACACTCATCGAACTACAATCATTATATTTCTATTTGAATACACCATTGACATCAAAAACAATAATAGACCATAGAAAAAGCAGACGCAGGGATTAAAACAATCATTATATTTCTATTTGAATCCACCATTGACTTCAACTCCATCCTCATTATCAAAATAATAGTTCTAAAAAAGCATCCCAAATAAGCACAACAAAAATTCAACAATCTAATTATACACAACAAAAAAAAAAAGAGGGATTAAAGAGCAATTTATGTTTTCGACAATGGAAACCCACAAAGGATTCTACTCACAATATGAATCAAAATATAATATGTATTGTATTAATAAGCACAATATGAATCAAAATATAATATGTTCTGTATCAACAACCATCAAAGTACTAAGACTACATTATACAAATTGGAATTATATTCCCTGGCATAGCTTGCTAGAGCACATAGCAAAACATTATTCCAACCAGTAGCCACCTAAACAATCAAAAAAAAAAAAAAAAGAAACGGGGTCAAGTTGAAAACCACAAAGTAAACAACAATCCATCTAATTTACCATTACCGGAAATTCATACTTTGTCATGCCAAAAACCAAATGAAAACCCATTTTTTGCATTCACAAACGGTAACGAAAATCCTAAATTTTCTTTCAAATCTAAAATTAAAACCTCATCTTCATTTAAAATAGTTATTAAAACCCCTATTTTCATTTTAAAATAAAGAAAATCGTTAAAAAAAACCCTAAATTGTAATTTGCATTCAAAATGGAGGAAAACGGTAACGAAAATACATCATCAAAATCAAGATCTTACCGTGATTATTCTGATGGCCTGAAATTGATGATTTGCCTGAAAGAGTGACGAGAGAAAGCTGGAAAGGTGGGAGGATTGGAGGAAGCGTGTTGTTAGATGAAAAAATGTATGAACAGAGAGGAAGATGAAGGAAAAGCGGGAAAAGAAAGAAGAATAGGGTGACGTGGCACAATCTCAGTGAAACCAAAGGCACGTGTCGCTTGCCAAATGCAAACTGTTCATTAGATTAAAAATGAACAGTAAAAAAATTGCTCTTTTTTTATATAATAAATAAAATATGTATATAATATATAATATATATATATAATATAATAATAATAATAGAAATAGAAATAGATAATAGATAATAGATAGATTATACTCCCTCCGTATTCAATTTACTTGTCCAGTTTACTTTTTGGTTATTATTCACTAATCACTCTTAATTTGTATTTTGCTCTTAATCTATAAGGTAAAATATAGTCATGTGGGATCTTATTTTGTTCGTCTCAATGCAAAGATTATTAATATCAAATTTTTATAATTTTTAATTATACACAATTAAAGATATTAACGGTTAAAATGTTGCCTCGGCATGTGTGAAAAAGGTAAACTGGACAAGTAAATTGAATCGGAGGGAGTATGTAATAGATTTAGAGTATGCTAAGGGCAGAGAAATAGTTTTGTGAGAGTAACATTTAATTTTTCCTAAAAAGTTATACATACAATTTAATTATTAAAACTAAACCTGATTCTCTCTTCTCAAACTAATTTGATTTTTCATTTTCACAAACAATTTATCCTCAAATAGTTATACTAATGTCAAAACATATTTTAATTATAATTTTATTAAATTATTTCAAAATCTAATTTTGTGATTTTAATTTTTAAATAATTTTATATACATAGATATTTATAAAAAAAATATAGCTCGTCATCTTACAATGAGAAAAATACATATAACTAGCTAACTTTAGTAACTAATCACTTCCAATATGTAAATAATCAATTTAACAGACTAATTATACATGAGTCATTTCAATAAAGATGGTCTCATCTTGAAACCATCTCATTAAGAATTTATTTTAAATTTTAAAAATATTAAAAGTACATTAATTCTTAAATGAGAGTCTCACAGTGAAACCGTTTCTATTGGGTGACCTAATATATATTTTTTGTCTCAAAGTGCTTACTTATAATTTTAAAATAATTAATTTTTATAGTTTTAGAATAATTACTTATAACTTTAAAACGAACATTTACTATTCTAAAATTATTAATTAAAGTAATAGACTAATTATATAAATCCGTTTCATAATAAGACGGTCTCATACAAAATAGGATGTTGATGAATTACTAGTTCTTTAGCCATTAAAATAAGCACACACCCACAAAAACAAGTCTACAATTTCTAAGTTGACATCCTTATGTATGGATCCATCATCCATCATCCATCATCCACGGACCACGAGGGTCACGCTCTCATTAATTGAAAAAACTGTCTGAACCAATCTCAACGTGTTCATCTTTCCAAACTCAAACCCAACCAAATTCTCACAGTCAATCAAAATACTTTGTAGCAATTTTACTTCATCATTTCTCCAAGCTGAAAAACACCAAAAATCATACCAGTTAGTACTGGAAACTTGAAATTTGACTATGGAGGACAATTTAGAAGAAGAGAAAACAGCCCTTTTATCAAATCATCAAAACTCAGAGGATGAAACCCCATTACCCAGAAGAAAGGGTGGTTTAATTACCATGCCTTTTATTATTGGTAATTATTCTATTTTTCAAATTTTTATTTTTGGGGGATTTTCTTTATGGGTATTTATAAATTAGATGTTTTGGGTGACTTTCTTTGATGGGTTGTTTTTAATTTTTGATTTTTCATTGTGTTTTTTGGGCAGTGAATGAATCATTTGAGAAGGTAGCAAGCTATGGGTTGTTACCAAACATGATATTTTACTTGATGAACGTTTATCATTTGGAAGCTGCAAGAGGAACTATTATACTCTCACTATGGTCTTCTGCTTCCAATATTCTTGCCATTTTTGGGGGTTTTTTATCTGATTCTTACTTGGGTCGTTTTAAGGTCATTGCTTTTGGAACTTTTTGTAGCCTTTTGGTAAGTCACATTTTGGTTATCTTCTGAATTTCTAATTTGGTATATTGGATATTTGTTGGGCTTTATGATCTATCTTGCCTTTTTTGCTTCCTTAGTTTTGATACATGCTCAGCTTCTGGTGAAAAATTGGTATTGTTTTTATATGTGGGAAGTGGGTCTTTTTGATTGAGTCATGTTTGATAAATTTGTCATTTGGGTTTGTAAGTTTTAAAACCAATTGGTATTAGGTGTAGCCCATCAGATTTTTGACGTTGGATCACATGTGGATTATTTTCCAACAATGTTGCAGCGATCAGCATGTACCTCATCCTTGTTTGGTTCTAGAATGAATGGACATTTTGATTACTTGGTAAAATATCCTGAGTTAAATGATCTCTAGAAAAGTTATTGATGTAACTAGGGAGTATTGGATAAGTAGAATGATATTTATAGTGTAGGAAATTCTTTCTGAAAGAATTGATCTTACCCAATGCTATTATGGATTTGAATTTGGTCCTAAATGGCCTAAAATTTGCTTGTTTTACTTTGCAATCAAAAGGGGGATTTGTGAATTAGGTCTTATACAGCCTGTAAGAAGATGGTCTCAATTCAAAGCTAGTTAGAAGATTGAAGCACACTAGATATGGATTTTTGTGTAGGGGTAATTTTTACTAGCTTTTGAAAATTGTGAATATTTTCTTTATTTGATTCGAAGAGGAGCCATGCGGCACCCATTAGGTGTCGATATGTGACCGAAAGGTCACGAGTTCGTTTCGTAGAAGCAAGGTAAGGTTTGCCCCCATAATAATCCTGTGGTGGATCCTTCCCCATACCTCGCTCTAGGGCGACGCTTTGTGCACCAGGTTGCCCTGTCCTTTCTTTGACTCATTCAGATTCTCATAATGTTTTTCTAATCGATTTCAATATTTTTCATCATTGTGGAAGTAGAAAACTTTGTGGATTCTAGAGAGGTTTTTTATCGTTTGCCCGACTGTAGCGTAGAAATGTGTTAAACTTCTTGAAGAACATCTAATCATGATTATCCATCATATCATATAACAAGTTATGTAGCAATAGTACCCAGTAGTAAACTAAGTATAGCTATAATCACTGTCAACAGGGAACATCTCTGCTTTGGTCGACTTCTGTAATCCCTTGGATGAAACCTTCACCTTGTGCAAGTTCGAGTCAGAGTTGTGACTCCGCTACTCCACTTCAATTTCTTGTTTTGTTCGGCTCATTTGGCCTAATTTCCATTGGAGCTGGTTGCGTGAGACCTTGTTCAATAGCTTTTGGGGCTGATCAAGTGAACAACAAAGAGAATCCCAATAATGAAAGGGTTTTAGATAGTTTCTTTAATTGGTATTATGCCTCAACCGGATTGTCCACTATCGTTGCCTTGACTGTTATTGTGTATATTCAAGATCAATTTGGCTGGGCAATTGGATTTGGCATACCTGCTTGTCTCATGATTCTTTCTCTCGCGGCTTTTCTGTTTGGTTCACCATTGTATGTTCATGTAAAGGCTAAGGAGAACTTGTTCCTTGGTTTGTTTCAAGTTCCAATCGCTGCTTATCGGAAAAGAAAAGTTAGTCTTCCTTCATATAATTCTAGTGAGCATTACTTTCTTGGAAATGCCTCTGAGGTCACAACACTGAGTGACAACATAAGGTACTTTTAATTAGTTTACAGTAATTTAGACGTTTGTTAATTTCAAGGGATAAACTTAACCAAAAGCTTAAGCTCATGGTTGAGACCCCAGAATATGTTATGTACTCTAACATGCCCCCTCACACGAGAGCCTATTGGGTTAGAAGTATAGATGCACCAGAGGCCCTTTTCATACATGGCGATAAATATTCCACTTTAAATGGAAGGTGGTTGAGATTTGAACCTGTGACCTCTTGTCATGTTGGCTTCTGATACCATGTCAAGGAACCAACTCAACCAAAAGCTTAAGCTAATGGTTGATGCCCCAGAATATGTTATTTACTCTAACAATTAATTTGTTCTGGTTTCTGAGCTTATCATCTTCGGAAGATTTTGTATTGCCCATTTGACATGGGTGTTTAAGGAATTAGACGAAATGGATATTTAATCTCGTATATAAGTTAAAATTTAAGAAATGGGTATGGGCATCTCAAATAGGTAGAAGACAACCACTTAAAAGCAGAGGTTCACTACTAAGACCGATTGGTAGTAGTAGGGCGTTACTCCTCAAGTTTATACAGTTCAACAAGTGCGTTTTCTTGCTATTTGCAGCTGATTGTGTTGTTATTTTTTGATTTTTTAGGTGCTTAAACAGAGCTTGTGTAATAGTAGATCCCGAAACAGAATTAAATCGAGATGGAACTGCTTCAAATCCTTGGGGGCTCTGCACAGTTGAGCGAGTAGAAACTCTTAAATCAATTTTAAGAATCATGCCTATGTGGACTACAGGAATCATGATGCTAGTCGCCCTAAACAACAGCTATACGACCCTTCAAGCGAAAACTATGGACCGACATTTCATTTCAAGTTTTGAAATCCCGGCTGGTACTTTTCACGTCTTTTCAATCGTAACCATTACGTTCTGGGTAGCATTCTATGATCGCGCACTTGTACCATTGTTGGCCAAGTTTTTTGGTATGCCTCGTGGGCTTGGTCCCAGAGTTCGTATGGGACTTGGGTTACTCCTATCGTGTTTAGCAATGTTAGTCGCTGGGTTTGTGGAATCAATTAGACGGCAAACTGCGATTGACGAGGGGTTGGAAGATCAACCTAAGGCGGTCCTTGACATGTCGGCAATGTGGTTGGTGCCACAGCTTGTGTTACTGGGACTCGCCGAGGCTTTCAATGCAGTCGGGCAGATAGAATTTTATTACGGTCACCTTTCTAAGACTATGTCGAGCCTTGCAATGGCAATATTCACATTAGGAATGGCGGTATCAAGTCTGGTGGGTAGCCTATTGGTTGATGTCGTTGATACTTTTACAGGCGCTGGCGGAAAGGTGAGCTGGTTATCGAGTAATCTAAATAAGGGTCATGTGGACTACTACTACTGGTTAGTCGCTTTTTTGTGTCTCGTTAATTTTTTGTACTTTCTTATATGTTGTCGAGTATACGGTCCAGACGAGAGTCACAGTCAGAGTCTCAGAAGCAGGAGGCATGGTGCGAAACAAGAATCGGTTTGATTCTACATCCTTTTCGGGGTTCTTTTTGTTGATTATGTTAACTATGTATAACTTGACTGATCTAGAATAACGATGATATTGGAATGATATCGTAAGCTCCATTTCACGATCGATTTTGTGTCGTTGTAGAATTGTATGATCGAATATGTGAAATTATTTCTTGATTTGCCTCGACAAATTTCGATAAAATTCCAGGATTAGAATTCATTCTGATAGTAGCTGTTAGTTCAAACTTCACACTATCAAGTGCTCGAAAGATCGAAATGTTTTGCACTCTGCTATTCTACTCGCCTTGTCATGACTTCTGTTTTCATTTGTAGTTCTTTCTCGAGTTGAGGTTTCGTATTGTCAGCATGCAACCTTCTGACTAAATACCCACTATTTATTTGGCCTTAGCTAAAACTAGACCTATCAAATTGGTCTAGTTGGTAAAAAATTCAATTCAAGTCATTTTTCGAGTTTTGACATAGTTTTCACTTATTTGTTTGTATATACAGGACTTGGTGGGGAAAGGAATAAGGAGTAGTTGTGGTGAAACTTGGACAAAAGGTTTGAATTTTTGACATTTCATTTTTGTAAGCAATAGCTTACCACAAAACACACATTTATTTTGGGGTTATGACTAGAGGTGTTCAACGGAGTAGGTTGGATCACATTTTAATGGGTCATCAGCGGGTCGGGTTAATAATGGGGCGGGTCATTAGCGAGCCTTGATGTAAAGGGTTGGGCCGGGCCGGTTCGGATAATTATAAGAATTAATTGCGAAATTTTTTTGCCACTTTTTATTTTTATTTTTAAATGATATTATGATAAACATAAGTGGATCGACCCAACGGGTCATAAAATATGTATTAACTATTAAAAAATGGGGTCAAACTGGGTCGGATTTAAACGGGCTTAACCCGTCCCGACCCAGCCCATTAAAAATTTGTCACTATCCGCCCCGTTGAACACCTCTAGTTATGACCGACGAATATGACATTTCACATTATATACTTCCATAGTAGGGAGGAAAAAAAGGTTTGTGTGTGACGCCCTATACAAGCTGAAGAGTGAGGATCAAACTTTTTTCCGGTAAATATTCACTCTAGGGGAAATGATTGTAAATATTATCCCTATTTTAAAGTAATTATTTACAGTTTACACCTTGATTTATTCCGATCTAGACAGCAATTTTTCTACAATTAGTATTCCTTAATCTTTTGGCCCCTAGTTCATGCGATCTAGGCGAGGCCTTAAGGCAATGCCAATTATTGTATTGCAAGATTTTACGGATAAAAAATTGTGAGGATGTTTGACAAACGGCTGATAGTTGGTAACTGATAGCTGATTAACTGATTTGACTAGCTGATTATATTTTCAAAAACAACTTCTTTATATCAATAAGCTGTTTCAACCAACTAATTCACCAAATACTAGCATTAGCTGGTTTGACCACCCAACCCTCTATTTACATCAAAATAAGCTAAAATGGCTCAATAAACTAATTTGCCAAACACCCCTATATAATTTGTGATAATACCTTTTACTATTACTAGTGTTAGGTCTAAAAATATGTTTAGTAGGGTCAAAATGCGATTATAATTTATAAAAACATGTTAGATGTTTAGCTCATTTACTAGACAAAGTTTCACGTGGATATGACCTAATTAGTAAACACATGAGTACAGGGGTATATGCTTATACAAGATTGGGTTGGCCTAAACATCAGACGTCTTTTGTAAAGACGGTCTCAAGTAAGAATTTAGGTAAAGAAAAACCGTCGAATTAAAGAAACAAAATAGGAAAAGACGTGCGGTTAAAAACCGTCAACTCTAGGCTCGAAGAATTGCGTTCCGACTCCTAATTAAAGGAGCAGATTTGTTTGAAAACAAATATTGAGGACTCTAGGGCTTCGTTTTATATGCCCTACAATAAAAATTTTCCGACTCTTTCTCTTTTATTTTAATCTTATTTTTCAATTTTATTGTCAAAAGTCCTTTAATTTTATGTAAAATTGTTTTGGTTGAGTTATACTTTATCAACACAAGCACCCATTGGTTGAATCTCGTGTATATCAAATAGGTCGAATGTTGGATCAATTTGTTGTCCTTGATTATTTTCACCCATGACCGTTAAACATGTAAATTTTATTTTATCAAGGAAAAAGTGTCAAAAAGTACCTAATAAAAACTTTTTTTTCAAAAAAGTACCTAATAAAAAAAAATTTTCAAAAAATACCTAATAAATTTTTTTTTTTCAAAAGAATATCAACTAACGGCTGGGGTTAACTTTTCCGTTATCTTTTTTTGTCCATTTTTAAGAAGTACCTATAAAAAATTTTTTTTAAAAAAGTACCTAATAAAATTTTACTTAAGTAAAAACATATATAACATCATCCACAAAAAAGTTCACACATCATCGAATACAAACACAACATAAGAACATCATCCAACACAAACCTAGAGGCTAGAGCAAGTAACGGTTGGTGTTAAGTTGACCGTTTATTAAAAAAAATTATTAGGTAATTTTTGACACTTTTTCCTTATTATTATTATTATTATTATTATTATTATTATTATTATTATTATTATTAGTATTATTATTATTATTATTATATTATTATTATTATTCTTATTATTATTATTATTATTATTAATTGCTATTATTATTATTATTATTATCGTTATTACTATTATTTTTTTTTTTTAAAATATTTTTTATTAGGTACTTTTTGAAAAATTTCCCTTTTATTAACAATTAATTGTGAATTACGGTCCTGATGTTTAGGCCTTTTGCAAATTACAGCCACAATGTTTTTTTTGCGTATTACAGCCACCACGTTTTAAAAGTGACCACTATTGTGGCCAAATGACCGGTTATGACCGTTGACCAGAGAATTTACCTTTAACTTTCCATTTTTCTAATTTTTCCTCTTTTTTTAGAGTTTTTTTTTCTTTTTTCTTTTTTTAATTTAATTTCTTCATCCCCAATTATTTGTCTCTCTCTTTCTCCTTCTTCTTCATCCTCTTTAACTTCCATTAATCTTCAAAGACTCAATTTCTCTCCAAAGTCAAACCTTTATCTCCTAAAGACCCAATCACTTCATCAAATCTTCTTTAGGGTATGATCAATCAACCCTTAATCTTTTGGGTTTCTTTAAAGATTTGGGTGCAAACATCGGTGTATTTTCTGGGTTACTGTTTTATTGATTGGTTATACCATGAATTTTTGGCAAATGTGTATATACATTATGATAGGCGCAAATTCACAGAATTTTGCTAATACTGGTGCTTTAGTTACTTGTGTTAAAAATTTCCCAGAAAGTAGGGGGATTATGCTGGGTTTATTGAAGGGATTTGTGGGTTTAAGTGGTGCAATTATTACCCAAATTTATTTAGCTGTTCATGGTAATGATTCTAAATCTTTAATCCTGTTAATTGGATGGTTACCTGCTGCCATTTCTGTTGTTTTTGTGTATACTATTAGGACCTTAAAAGCTTATAGGAACCCTAATGATATTAAGGTCTTTTACCATTTCTTGTATGTCTCAGTTGGGTTAGCCTTATTTCTTATGGGTATGACTATTTTGCAGACTCTTGTAACTTTCAGTAAGATTAAGGGTTGATTGATCATACCCTAAAGAAGATTTGATGAAGTGATTGAGTCTTTGAGGAGAACAAAGATGAAGAGAGATTAATGGTGGAAAGAAATCTAGGGTTTGGACTTTGGAGAGAAATTGAGGCTTTGAAGATTATTGGTGACTTACAAGATTAATGGAGGATGAAGATGATGGAGAAGTAGGGATGGGTATGGGTCGGATCTGGGTCGGGTCCAGCAAGACCCAGATCCAAACCCTAATTTTTTTATTGGACCCGGACCCGGATCTGTAGGGTCTAAAAATTTTGGACCCGGACCCAGACCCTTAGGGTCTGACAGGTCTAGGGTCTGGATTTTTCCTAAAATTTTTTAAAACATATATTATGAAGCAGTGGCGGACCCAGGAATTTCAAACTGGGGGTACATAACACGAACGTCATACAGTGGCGGACCCAGGAATTCCAAACGAGGTCTTGCCATCGAATCTCACCTAGCCCTCCCCTCCCATCAACCTACCCCATATTAAAAATAAAAATAAAAATAAAAATAAAAATACTTGCGCTGGGCAGTCATGTGACACTTGAAGGAATGAACCCTAATCAACTCAAAGTCTCTAGCATCACAAACGATGGGCGAAAATTTTTTCAAATATTCTGACCAACTCATGCAAGTCAATTGTGAAAAATTCAAAGATAATGTTGTCATCTAAAGATTTTTTAAATAAAAATAGAAAAATCCAAGAAAAAAAAGATAAATTTTTGAATTCCTATATCTTTTGAGAGTGAGAGCATGGTGCAAAAACGCGGTCGCGGTCGCGATTGCGGTCACGATCGCGAGTCGCGGGAACGGATAAAATTCGTTTATCGCGGAACGGATCGCGATATAGTTTTATAAGATATGATTATTGATAATTAATAAAAGTATATATCATTTTAATTAAAAATATTATAATATTGAATATACTAATTAATGCAATTCAGCCTTATAAATTAGTATTAAATAAATATTATAATTAATAAAATTTTGCTTATCTTATTTCCCTATATAAATATATAAATAT
The DNA here is from genome assembly GCA_019425755.1 of Amaranthus cruentus. Classification (NCBI taxonomy): domain Eukaryota; kingdom Viridiplantae; phylum Streptophyta; class Magnoliopsida; order Caryophyllales; family Amaranthaceae; genus Amaranthus; species Amaranthus cruentus. Next base: position 8,708,928 of record CM033466.1, read on the forward strand.
ACTACTACTAAGAATTTATTAATTTTTTAAAATATAATGATAAATAATATAATTAATAATTTAATTATCTGCTAACAAAATAATAAAATCACAAAGCCTAAAGTAAAACTAAAAAGAGAAAAAATAAAACTAAAAAGCATTTGAAAAAAATAAAACTAAAAAACATTTATAAAAAGAGTAAAACTAATAAAGTAAGAGTACTAAAAATCATTTAAAAAAAACGTAAAACTAAAAAAAAAGTAGAGAAAGACAGCTAATTGATGACAGCTAGTGCCTAGCAACCTAGCCTACTTTGTCTTGGAACCATAAACAAGACTACTTTTCCACTTAAAAAAAAAGACTATTTTATTTACTTCTAAAGTGCATATTCTATCCTATTTCAAAACAAACTTCATCTTCTTCGAGCATTCACCAGCTTCTCCAATGGTTACTTTTTTTTTTTTTAATTTTTTTTTTTTCTGAATGTTTTTTTTCAAACTGGGGGTACAACTGTACCCCCTTGTCACTTAATTGGGTCCGCCCATGTTATGAAGTGCAATTTTCGACCATTTGCATAAAATTATTTAAACATTTTCGACTAACTAGGATCTTTTAATACTTTATACTAATTGGGCGAAACATATGAAGTTTTTTAACATTCAAGTTCTTATAACGAAATATTTATCAAGTCTATAATTTTTAAAGTATTGATACAACGACCAAATTTTAAATTACATGAACCGATAAAGTTCAAAATAACGCAATGTTAAAAAATAAAACAAAATTTCAAATCAAGCAATTAAATACACATGATATCTAATATATAATTTTTTAAATAAATAGATGTAAATGGGTCCATGGGTCGGATCTGGGTCTCAGATGTGAAGACCCAGATCCGGACCCGGACCCTAAGGTCATGGACCCAGATTCGACCCGGATCCATAGGGTCCAAAAAAGGTGCACCTAGACCCTTAAAATTAGGGTCGGGTCGGGTCTAGACCCTTAGGGTCCAAGACCCATGCCCATCTCTATGGAGAAGAAGGAGGAAGAGAGAGAAAGATGATTGTTGATGAAGAAATTAAATTAAAAGAAGGAAAGAAAAATAAAAAAATTCAAAAAAAAGGAAAAATCAGAAAAATGGAAAGTCAAAGGTAAATTCCCTAGTCAACAGTCATAACCGGTCATTTGGCCGCAATGGTGGTCACTTTTAAAACGTGGTGGCTGTAATTCGCAAAAAAAAACATCGTGGTTGTAATTTGCAAAAGGCCTAAACATCATGGTTGTAATTCACAATTAATTTTTTTGTTAATTATATATTTAAAATATACATAAAAAGGATAATATTTTCTTAATAAATTCCCCGCTTTGAACATAAAGATGATTTTTTCCATGCCTTTTCCAATTCCAGCTAAACTGTCATTTTATTTCTTTGCAAATAAGCCAACATACTCCCTTCTATTTACTATTGTTCCATTTGATTTTTTAAATTACTATTTGTCTATCACTTTTAAGTTTGTTTTTGTAACATCTACTGATTTATTTATTTATTCATTTAATTACTAATATTCTATCACCTCAATACTCTTACACTTCCCTCGACTGGACTCTCTGTCAAAGGGTTTTTTATGAACTTTTCAACCGTTTGGTTCAACTATCAAGCAAATAACTTCATTGACCCCAGAATAACTGCCCATCACTTACCACTAGGGGTGTTCAAAAGTATCCCACCCGACCGACCCGACCCGTCGACCCGCTTCATAAATGGCGGATCAAAATCTAAAAAAATTTGAAAACTCCGGGTCGGGTCATGGGCCGATTTCATTTTGATCCGGGTACCTGTTAATGACCCGGTTAATAATTAGTATAAATATACTTTTTTTAGGGTTCTTGTTTGAGTAATTTTCCAGCCTAGATACAACATTATTTAATAAATGTAGCTGAATTGGTATTATGAATAATTTGAGAGAAAAAAGCAGAGCAGAAGTAGAAATAGAACATACTGTGATGAAGATGATTTATGGGAACCGGGAAGAATGAATGGGATGGCAAAGTTGCTGGAAGTCTAGATTAATACATACATCTAATTATAATTGTTGTCAATTTGATGGTATAATCATGTATTAATGTAGTAGGAGTAGAACATTTTATATTAAAAATTATTAGTTAGTAATTCTCCCCAAAATTTTATATTAAAAATTATAATTAAATTTGTAAAAATAATCAAAAATAATAACCGGGTACCCGGTGTCCCGACCCGCCTTATCCGGGTACCCGCATTAAATGGGCCAGGACATGGGCCGTTTAAAAAGGTACCCGGCTTTTCGGGTACCCGATAATGAACACCCCTACTTACCACCACTTCCCATAATGGGCGGATCTATGTACGGGCCTCTCGGGGCACGTGCCCCGGGAGAAAATTTTTTGACATTTTATTTTGTTTTAATCTTAATCTCAACCTATATGTTTGAAGTTTTGATTTTTTTTTTTTAGGTGTTTTCACTCTTCATTTTCAGATGTTTTTATAGTCTTTTGTCGATTTAAATTTCGTATCCGAAATAAAATTATAATGTACTCTTAATCTATAAGTTAAAATAAAGTCAATTAAAATTTTATTTATATAGCCACGATGCTAATGATTTATTAACAAAAAATTAAAGTTTAGTTTACCAAACTTTTTTGACTTGTCTTGTAGTTCCAAATGTTCTTCATCATCAATCGTCATGTACATTGTACGGTAATGAATCATTCGCCCAAAAAATAATAAATCACACATAGCAAAGTCTAAGCTAACTACTTCATTAGTAGTACAAAAAAAGATCATTGCTGATTATGACCAAGGATTCATTGATGTAATTTGTAAACTACCAACACGGTTACTACAAACACAAATCCAAATCCAAAGTTTGTGACTTTTTATATTTATACTTTAATTATTTAAGGCAAATCCAGAACTCGGTTCCAGTGAGAGCACAAACGCTATAGAAATAATTCAATAAAAATATTTCAAAGATACCTAAACTAAAGATTTATCAAAAATAATAGTATTATATTTTAGATTCAAAATTTTCAATTACAAAGTTGGCATATACTTTTATAATAAATTTATTATGTTTGAAATGTATATATGGACTGGCTAACGTATGATATATATCAATAAATTATAATTCGCGTCTCACTAATCAAATTAATGCAACATGCTTTTGCATCATAGATATAATTAATCAGTACTCAAATAATCAATAATATAATGTTTAGCCCAATTGGTAAGATACACATGTCAACTATTTTTGAGGTTAGGTTGTGGGATCAATCCTTGCTAATTATAAATTTTAAAAATTAGATGAGTGTCCTCAAGTGCGGGCCCCCCCTTGGCTCCGCCTATACTTGTATGAGACTGTTTTTAACGTACTCCTTCCAATTCAGAGTTATGTTTTCTTTTTGTTAAGTTTATTTTATTTATAATACCCGTTTTTTTTATTTTTTACCAATTTACTTTTAAAATTCCATTTCAATTTAAATAAGTTTTTATTTTTTGTACCAATTTACTCTTCAGCGTGGTTCATTCACTTTCTTAATATTTGTACCAAGTTAATTTGGAACATTAGGTATGAATTGGAGAGAGTATTTTAAAGAGAAGAAAGGAAAACATGGTGAGGTGATTAACTGCTCATAATCTCATTTTGAAAAAAATGTAGAATATATAGGGTCTTAAAAATCGAGAATGAAAGAGAAGATTAGTGTTTTTTTTTGTTCCAAATCTTTTAATTGTTCAAATTTCGACTCCATTTGCCTCCCCTACACCTAATCTAAATGAAGAAAAACCTTATTGGTGTGTTTTGGGCATTAGCAAATAGCAATAGACTTTTAGACATACCATTTGATGCTTGCATTGATCATCTTAATCATTAATTAGTTGGAAAAATTATAAGAAACTACCTAATCTATAGGTCAATTTGCAAAAAACTACCTTATGTATTTTTTTTTGCAAAAAACTACCTAATCTAATATATTCTCTGCAAATGACTACCACTTAACGGAAAACGTTAGCTGACCGTTAAGTTTGAGGGTTTGACCAATTTTAGAGGTCTATGTGGCAGTATATCATTAGTCATCGTATTTTTAAATAATTATAAATTAAATCACATAAATGAACAAAATAAAAATAAAATATATTTAACATCATTTTTACCTATCTAAATGATTTTTTTCAAAAAATGAGCGTTGCGATATGGGTTAAAATGATGTTAAATATCTTTTTTCGATACGTAAACCGAAAATGATATTTGACGTCATTTTTACACATCATAACGATTTTTAAAACAAAATCGAGACATGGATAAAAATGATGTTAAATATGTTTTTCGGTTTACGTATCGAAAAATAGACAAATAAGTATTTGTTTCGACCGGATTTTCGAAAGAGTTACCCCATAAGGGTAATCTCGACGTCCGTTTTTTTGAAAAAAATCGTTATGATGGATAAAAATGACGTTAAATATCTTTATTTTTATTTTGTTAATTTATGTGTTTTAATTTTAAATTATTTAAAAATACGAGGACTAATGAGATACTACCGCATAGACAACTTAACCTCTCAAATTGGTCAAACCCTCAAACTTAACGGTCAACTAACGTTTTCCGTTAAGTGGTAGTCATTTGCAGAGAAATATATTAGATTAGGTAGTTTTTTACAAAAAAATTTACATAAGGTAGTTTTTTGCAAATAGCCCTATAAATTAGGTAGTTTCTTATAATTTTTCCTAATTAGTTTGTATTAAAATAATATTAGTTTGATTTTTTTTTTAATTTAAAAAATTCAAAACTTGTAAATTAAACTTAAGCTCAAAATATGTATTTCTAGTACATAGATGATACTAAAAAAATAAAAATAAAGTGCACAAATTAACTTGTGTACAGTTAAGGAACCAATTGAACTAAAAATTTAATCTGTTGGTAGAAGACCTGCATATATATTATGTACTCTTTTATACATTATTACACGATAGTTCTTTGGGTTAGAAGTATGTTTGTAACCCATTCCCTCCTTGTATATACTGTTACTAAATATTACACTTGAAATAAGTGGTTAAAGAGATTCGAACGCATAATCTCTTTTCAAGTTGACTTCTAATACCATCTAAAGTAATCAATTTAACGCAAAGTTTAAGATCATCGTTGAAGACTCATAATATTTTATATATTATGTTGCCTCATCTACTGCTTATAGAGTTGCTCAACAGAACACTAGCTTTGACCAACCTTTATACAAAAGTCAAATAATGGCGTGTTGACTCTCAAACGTTTACAATCATGGCTCATCTTCCCTTGATTGTACTCCTTGTTTTCCTTCACTTTCCTCTTTGTTTATTTGTTGTTTTTGTTTTGTGTGTTGCTTCCACTTTTATCTCACTCATTTTCTAATTTTTTGTTTTCAACAAAGAGGTCAAAGAATGAAAAAAAAATCTAATATTAATATATAACATTTATCAATATTATCAACTAACAACATTAAAAATTTATATCGCTAATAAGTAATATTCCCTCCTTTCTTTTTAATTTTTCCTATTTACTTTTTGCACAGTTTTTAAAACAATTTTAGAACCTCAATATCTCTAAATACGTATTATAAAATATTATAAAAAATATATGATAAAAAATTATACAATAAGACAAATCTAACGAGATTTCACATGAATATATTTTATCATTTATATATGTCTTAAAAATTTTAATCAAATTTCTCTCTCCAAATATTTTCCAATTCTTTCATTCATAACATCTCCATCTTTTCCGTCTTAGCTTTATAACTTTCATAAAACCAAACAAAAAAACTATAAAATGGCATTTGCACTTTTCATTAGAAAATTATTCATATTCACGAAAAATATATTTTCACGATAAATAATTTTCAGTAAATCAAACATATACTTAGTTCTTCACTCCCATTCGATTTGCTGATAGTTTTTGTATCATGTTGGGCACACCAATTATATATGAATAATTCAGGTAGCTTATGCTTGTATTGGGTGTAAATATTTAAGGTGATAAAAAAGTCAAAGTAAGAAAATGAAGTTGATAAATGAGAAATTAGTGAAATTTGATTGTTGTAGAGGTGGAAGAATGGTTGCAAAGTAATGAAAATGAAGAGAGCTTTCAATTTTGTGGGGTAAATATTTATCCTAGGGGAGGGTGGCGGATTGTATTACCTCCATAATAGGGAAAATCATCTTCTTTTTCCTTCATTATTTTTATTGCATGCTCATTTACCTTCTTCATAACTATTTCAACTACTTCAAATGCATCTTTATTTGCTTTTATTTCATTAGTTAGACTTTATTTCCCGCCTTAAATATTTACATTCAATTCAAGCAAGCCCTAAAAGATAAAATTAAAAACCGTATTTAAAAATAAAAATATTAAAGTAATTATTTAAGGGACAAAAAACACCAATTTTCTACCCTTCATCTCCAAAGATTGATATATTCCTTTTTAATATGTGTCTTTTATTATACTACAATTTCTATTTTTGAAAATGTCTTGCTATATTCTGTTATTCTCATTTACACATTTGACACTTAATTAATATTATCCACACGATTTGAATAATTTTACATTTCTTAATATCTGTATATATACAACTGTGAAAATTTCTTAGACAGATAGTAAATAGTCTCTATAAGATCATTTCATATTCTACAAGCTACAAACTACAAGCTTTTAAATAATGCATAAGGAATAGTAGTCAGCAAAAAATGAAGTCAATTTGAGCTGTTAAACCACTTTAAATAATAATCATTTTCATAATTTAAAATTAAAAGCATGAGATGGAGTAAAAGATTGCAATCAAAAGATAATTAAAAAAAGGAAGAATGACTTGGGAAAAAAAGGATGTAAGCTTCCATGAAATTAATAATTAAAAGTTTTTGAGATTTTATTTTTAATTGATAGTACATTCTATGAATATTTTTAATTGAGATCTAGGGCTTCTATCTATTATTATAATAATTAAATAGTACTTACAATTTTAATGATCATGTATGTCATCACATTTATGGAGATTAGGGTTGGCAAAGTTGTCAATGCACATGTGATACTTATATTTATATGATGTTTAAAGGACACGTGTTGATATATGACTCGATATGGATACATGTTGCATCGATTAAGTTGATTCAATGCATTTTATCCAGCTTGGTTTTAAAAGAAATCGGAGAATAAATCTAATTTGTTGCTATTTATTTGCTGCTTAAATTTCAAACGTAGCAAATAATTCAAATGATGTAATTATTGCTATTGTTTATACAATTTCACAATAAAAAAATATTGGGAAATTCCATGTGGTAACCTTGGGGTTTTGGCTTTTCCACGTGGTACCCAAAACTTTTTCAAAATCCACGTGGTGGTACTGAGCTTTACGTAATTGTTCCACCGTGACCTTTTCGCACATAAAAACGTTAGTAAACTTTAATTTTGAAGCTTTAAGGCTGGTGTACGTCAATTTATGCAACTCACCATTTAAAATATCATTAATTTCAATATTTTTCCCCCAAAACATAGACTTTAACTCTACCATATTTGAATTTAGGAAAAAAATATGATTTGAATGAAAGATGGTAGAGTTGGGGTTTATGTTTTGGGGGAAAAGGTTGAAACTAATGACATTTGAAATTGTGAGTCACATAAATAGGCGTACAACAGCCTTAAAGCTTCGAAATTAATGATTGCTAACATTTTTATGTGCAAAAAGGTCATGATGGAATAATAACGTAAACCTCAAGGTCACCACGTGGATTTTTTAAAAGTTTTGATTACCACGTGGAAAACCCAAAACCTCAGGGTTACCACGTGGAATTTCCCAAAAATATTTTTTGCCACTATTTTAAAAATTAACAGCAAATAAAAAATCTTATTGTTGTTTGTTATTGAACAATAGCAAAAAGCTATAACACAAGTCACCCACTTCAAGCTCTTGTTTTCTCTCAGTTGAAAAACTTTACATTGCTACTTATCTTTCTATTTACTCTAATTCTCTTCGCACATAATCATTTTTATTTGTTGTGGTTTTTTAACTAACAGCAAAAAGCTTTTGTTTATTTGTTACCCCTTCATTTGCCGCAATCTGAAATTTAACAGCAAATAAGCACATTTGTATAGTAGCAAATGACGTTAATTCTAAAGTACATAATGATAGAATATATATGTAGAATTTATTCATTAATCAAGTGAAACAAAAAATAAAAAAAAAACTCATTTGACTATGTGGATATTTGACAAATAATTGATAGCTGGTTGTTGATAACTTATTAGAAAATATGGAACGAAAATAAAACATATATAGAGCAAATATGGCATACTAGCTTTACTCACCGTATCTTAATCTAATATTAATAGTACTCCTAGTTTCTTATGAATAAATGACCAATCATCATAACACAAATATATAATATGTTGTTTATATATTTTCCAATTTGTTGAATATTCTCTTTTACCCTTTGATTTTTGGCGGAAAAAATAATTATCGAACCGTGTAATTGACATTCACGTTTATTAGTTTATATCATATCATCAAATCACATAATTTAATAATTAGAATGAAAATTTTCTAATGGTAGACTCATAGGTTTGTCAAATGTATATCGAAAATAAATACATCAAATAAATATATTAATATTTCTTACAAAAGTTAACATCACCATATTTCTTAAAATATGAGTAATTTATCAAAATAAAATATTTTCTTTTAAAGTTTATTGGAATTCTGTTGGGGATCATAAACCCCACATACTGGAAATTACCTCTACGCCCTTGGTCAACGGGTCAAAGGTCAATTTGAGTTAATCAGGGTCAAACATAGATGGATGAAAAACCGAATGGAGGTTCCACAATTACTCCTGAGATAACTCATCCCTTTTGATAACCGCCCTCATGGACGAATAACCACCGAAGACGGTTATCCGTCCCGTGATGCTCGACAGAGGTTACTGGTTTAGAAGTAACCTCCCAGCGGTTACCAACTGATGTCCCAAGGTTCCTATATATTCATGACTCTTCCACCGGAATCAGGTTACGCAATCTTACTCTAAAAACTCCTTACATTCGGACTCCCTCCTCGAATCTGACTTAAGCATCGGAGAGTTGTTCCGGGACATCAGCCCCCGGTTAGTTTTCCTTGTGGTTGCAGGTATTCTGCTTGCGACGGTCAGATCATCTCTCTTCCCAAGATTGACATTACTTCACAAAGCGTTCCCCGTTTACAAATTTGACCGTTTCTTAGCAGAAACAAATTCTAAATTTTGAATTGAAATTCTACCTGATGCATGGATTTATTAATTAATCAAGTGTCTTCATGCTAATTTAATCTTTTAAAATATTTTGTCAAAAAACAAAAGTTACATTATAAACAAATATTCTTTTGACAATGGCAAGTAATCATTATGATAATGTTGTTGCTGAAAGATTATCAGTATTTGCCAAGAAATATATTTAAGAATTTTAATTAGTCTTATATATCAATAACCTATTTTTCGTTTATTAAAATGTACTCCCTCCAACCCTTCTTATTGTCCATTTTCTAGTGGATACGCAAATTAAGAAAAATGGTAGTGAAGTATAATAATTATAAAGGTGGTAGTTGGGGTATTTAAGTGATTATAATAATTGAAAATGTGGTAGGTGGGGTATTTTAAATAATATAAGTTGGGATAGTTGGGGGTATTTAGGTAAAAAAATCTTTGCCAAAAATAGAAAGTGGACAGTTAGAGTGAACTGACCAAATAAGAAAAGTGAACAATAAAAAAGAAACGGAGGGAGTATAACATATTCCTAAATATATCTACATATTTTATACTATAAAATAAATATTATATAATTTTACATTGATAACTTGTAATTGTATTTTTGTTACTTCGTGCATAGTCACTACAACATAATTTGCTTTTAATGGGATATATTTAGCGACATTTAATTTAAATGTCGCTATTGTAAATTTCTAATAGTGTAAATAGAGGATTTAGTGGCATTTATTAGACACTTTAGCAGTATAATAAAAAATCACACTAAAGCTTTTTGCGACATAGAATCTAGTGACATTTCTTATAAATGCCACTATAGGCTATGGTAACAATTACAAATGCCACTAAAGACCAAATAAAGTGTCGCTAAATCACTTTATAATACAACTTAAAATAAAAACCAATAATTATTACACTAAAAATATGATTCAGTGGAATTTTTTTAATGTCACTAAATGCAATGTCGCAAAAAGTTAAATTTGTTGTAGTGAGTATAGTATAAATCTCTATACTAGTATAGTATAGATAAGTTGATTATACTTAATTAAATATTACGTGGTCGGATTTTAAATAAGTATTTAAAAGTTATCAACCATAAATGATTAATTGATAATGAATATATAAAAAAGATAAAATTACCATGAACAACTCAATCTTTTGTTAATTTTTCTACAATAATATCAATTTTTAATTAACCAAGAATAACACCAACTTAGGGTTATTTTTTTCTAGAATAATATGAACTTTTATTTATTAGCTAATTTACCAAAACTTTTTTTGTCATATAATTTCCCATATATTTTTTACATATTAGGGATATTCTAAGGAAACACCATCCAAGCTGATAATATTCACGGTTAATCAAAAGTTGATATTATTTTAGAAAAATAAACAAAAAGTTGTACTCCCTCCTATTCATCTTAAGTGTCTCATTTACTTTATGCACTCTATTCAATGCACTTATTCGATTCTTAATATATCGAGTTATATATTATAAAAAATTATAAAAAGTTGATATTTATAATCTTTACATCAAAATGAATCAAATAAGATCCAACATGACTATGTTTTAACTTATAGATTAATAATAAAATGTAATTTAAAAGTGACAGATGAATAGTGCCCCAAAAGTAAATAGGACACCTAAGGTGAATAGGAGGGAGTATTATTCTTGATAATTTTTCCCACAAAAAAATGAATATAAATACACCGGCTTATTTTGTCATGCTTCGAACATCACAACATGGTCTAGTTGTCTACAATAATCTCATAGTAAGACTATACTTCTTTTGTTATATAGAAGTATTACTTACAATATTACAAGATAATGTACTATATATTCATCATTTTTAATTTTTATGAGTAATTTTTAATCTATAAGTAAAAACATAGCTATTTATTTTGTTTGATTCGTCTTAATGATTATTAATATTAAATTTTATAATTTATATTAAAAAATAAATTGATATATTAAACTGCGTAAAAAGTCAAATGATAGATCTATTTTGAAACTGAGAAAATATAAAAGTATGACTTATTAATCAGTTGACCACATGTTGCCGAAATCCGGCAAACTTACCGTCATGTGGGGCCCATTTAGCTCTTAAGTCCAACATTCATATTGAAGAACGAAGTGTTTGAATATGAGATGTAAAACAAAAAACAAGGAATTATATTGTGCAAATTGCAAGTAATCCTTTATCCTTCTCATTTTGCACCAATTGCAAAATAAATAAAAATTTAATGGAAATGAAAATTAAATTAAATAATAAGTCAAAAATATATAAAAGATAAAAATGTGCTATGTCGTTAAAATTAAAAGAAAATATAAATTTGCGAACGTATTAAAAAATAAAATTATTGTCAAAAATAAAATATAAAATTAATAAGATAAATTAAAATAAATGATGTTGCATTATAAACCAAAGTCTTTCATAATAAAAGTGGTTGTAGCTTGTAGGCAAATTTAATCCTAAATATGTAAAGTTGACATTAAACCATGTGTGTTGATCATGTGATCTTAATAACTTCCTATCATATACCATATGAAATCAATATTTTTACGTTTTATTTTGTTGTTGTATCTGAAATATTTTTAATATTACAAGAAAAAAAATTAAATAATAGGAGTTTTTGTGGATATATAAGAGTTAAAAAGTACATTAATGTATGATCTTGTTAGCTTTGTCTAGATGCATAAAATTTTATTATATTCTTTCATGTACAAACCTCACATACAGGAATTTGTAGACACACTTTAATATTAATTTTCCTTCAAATATGAGTCTAGCTCCTTATAATTTTTAGCCTACCGAAAAGGTTACACACCTCATTGGAATGATCATCTAATTTTCCTTCAAATATGAGTCTAGCTCCTTATAATGTCTGGTATAAATGCCCAACAAACATTCGGGTTTTGATACCAAAATAGAATTTAAGACATGGTACTGGAAACTCAAACAAAGAGAAGGATAGGCTATTCATTATTCAATCATAAAATTTAAGAAAGTTCAGTATTAAAACCCTAAACTACTCTTATGGGAAATTGTGTCTTTGAAAGACTAACTCTAATAATCCTTATTGTATATTAGCACAAATTTTAAAAAAAAAAAATTTAAAAATCAAATGTAAGAAATGATGCGCGATAATAAAAAAATCATAATCTTCGTTCACGAGCAACAAATATTCCTAAAATTGCTCTCAAATTTATAATGTTTTTTAACTTTTCAATCCTAAAATCACAAAGAAATGGCACACATTGATATAAAAAAGGAAAATTACTTTAAAAACTCTCAACTATTCGCGGTTTAAATACAAAACTTCCAACTATTAATTATTATTTAAAACTCCCAACTATAGGCCCATCTTAAATATAAAGCACCGATACATTTTATAACCTGTTTTAACCGGTTACCTTTTGTTGAAATGGGAGCGTACGTAAAGTGTCGTGTAAGGTCAAAGGAAGTGAAGTGATTAATAAATACAATTGGGTCCCACTACGTCTCAATTAAAACCAATTTATCCGGTTATAAGTCATCTTGGACTTTAAATATAAAATGGGCCTAAAGTTGAGAGTTTTAAATAATAATCAATTGTTGAAAGTTTTATATTTAAATTGCGAATAGTTGGGAGTTTTTAATGTAATTTTCCCTATTAAAAATTGCTATCTGTCAATCAATCTATTCATCTATTTATCTATCTATCGAATTATTAAGAAAGATTAATATGCAGGGATTAATGCTTGAATTTGATAATCCCAATAATTTCTCTTTCCACCATGGATGCACAAATGATGTTGATGATGCTAACGAATATGAATGCAAGATGAAGAAGATCAACAAAAAGTATTTGCTAAAAACATTACACAAATTCTTACTTAAGACCGTCTTTTGTAAAGATGGCTCTCAAAAGCCCAGTTCAATTTTAAATATATATTGTTACAACTCTAAATATAGATTTTTGCTGGACTTTTGAGAATCGTATTTATAAAAGACGATCTCTCAATAGACCACCTGAAAACATTATTATTGTTGATTGAATAGATTTCTAATAAATATTTTTTTATAGAACTATATGTATTACCTATAAATTCCTTGTGTTAAATTTGCGTGCATTGAAGCATAGTAAGCTCAACATTAAAAATTTACATCAGTTTTAGCATCCACTAATACGTAAATATTTATTTTAAAGGGTTAAGACATCTATTTTAGTACTTAATTAAATACTCTCTCTGTTTCTTAATGTTCTTCCCGTTTAGAATATTTTACTTTGGAGAGAGAAATTTGATTAAGATTTTTAAGACATATATAAGTGAAAATATATCCATGTGAGAGCTTGTTAGATTTGTTTTAATTTATATTTTTTTATTATATATTTTTTATAATTTTTTATGATGCGTATTTTTAGATATTAAGGTTCAAAATTTACTTTAAAAACTGTGCAAAAAGTAAATGAGAAGAACATTAGAAAACTGAGAAAGTATTTCTTTACATGGTTATAACACTTACTTTAATTTTTAAAAATACATATTATGAATGTGAGAATGTCTATAACACCTACTTTAGTAATTAAAAATAGGAAAATTGTTTCTAAAAAGCCAACCTTTTGGCCATCTGCAAATAAAGAGTCAACGTTTCATTTATTCAATAAAAAGACAACCTTTGTCTCATTTTTGCAAATAAAAAGTCAACATTTTATTTATTCACTATAGCAGGTAAGTTTTCAACTATAAATTTATTAAATAAATATAAATTTATTGAATAAACGAAACGTCGATTATAATACCTATTTTTTGTAATAGTTAAAATACCTGCTGTTAGCGTTTTAAACTAGAGGTCTACAATTATTTTGGATTTTCTGAGAGGATATGCGTTAAGTGGTGAGTGCTATAATTACTATACCCATCATTATGAAAAGTATGAAAAAAAAAAATTAAAGCTCTATAAATTCTTGTGAGAGACGGTCTTTAAGAAAGATCATCTCTAATTGAACTAACCCATAAAGAAAAATGTAGAGTAAAAGTAGATATTAAACTTTAGTGGACTGGGCTTGAAAGACGGTCTCTCTTTGAGAGACGTCTCTTAGGCACAGTCCATCAAAGCTTATTTTCTATTGTTACGCTTCACATTTTTTATGGGCCAACCCAATAAAAGATGGTCTTTCAAAGAGATCGTCTCTCACAAGAATTTGTGATAATTTTGTTTATCCAGCAAAATTTTAAATACCATTTTAAAGAAATTTTAAGTTCAAATGAAATTCATGTATCCACAAACTATCAGTAATTGCATATTCTTTTTTGCGGCAGTTTGTCAATTTTATATAAATGAAGTGGATTAACGCCAAAGATAAAAAGGAATAGCAAATGGAAAATGCCATTAGTAAAGAATGAAAGAATTAAACATTGACTATTTATGATAAGTACAAAAGTATGCTATATCAATTTGGCTTATTTATAAGAAACTAAAAATAATGATCAAAATTAAGATATTTAAAGTTAAATTAGTTTTTGATATTTTCCATAAATAAATAGATTCTTTTTTCAAAAAATACTTGTGTGTACCAAAGATTATTCTCATTTAGTCATTTTCATTTTTATCTGTTCCATTAAATTTGCCTAATTTATCCATAACTCACGCTCTTTTCTTTAATTTTTCATCATGCATTTAACTTATCTTTACAAATAATGATCTACACATTATTTCTCCTATTTTCCCATATAAACTTTTTTTATGTACATTTATAACCAATTTTTTTTATATATTTTCACCTATTTATAATTCATATTATTTCTTTAGAAATAAAGCGAGTACATTATTTTGGCTGGTAGCTTAGTATGGCCAAGGTCAGTCCTACATATTTTGGGGCCCTGGGCGAAATAACACATTAAAGCCTTTTTCTTTATAGTTTATAACTTATTTGGGTCTTCTACAACTATTAATTTATCTTTTTTGACATAGAGCCTTAGGCGACGACCTCTCTTGTCCATCCTTAAGATTGACCCTAAGTATGGCCATTTCAAAAGGCAATTATTATCAACCATATTCAATTTTTTTCATTAATGTCTCTCAAAAGAAAATATTTTATTACTTTAATAGTGTACTCATTTCTCTTAAATATCTCATTACTTTTACTCTTTAAATTTTAAAAATCTCATAAAAGAATTTAAATCTCTATATATACACTAACAAATGAGACTATTTATAGGGGACAATAGAGTAGAGTAAGAACACATTTGAAAGAAAAAAAGAAGGGCATTATTATTTGTCGCCACCCTTTTAATTAAATCGCCACCCCTAATTTAAAAAAAAAAAAATTAATTAAAAAAAAAATAAATAAAAATTGAATATATAAATAAATAAAAAATAAATAAATAAAAATTGAATATATAAATAAGTCAGGAAAAAATTAATAATTTCAAAACCGAAAAAGTGTAACATCTCTCTAAAAATCTCTAAAAAAAACGTTCCAAACGAAAACAAGCTCAATTAATCGAACAATAATGGCGAACCAAAACGAACAAGATTACGATTCGGTAAGTAAATTAATCGTTTCAAAAATTTGTAAAAAAAAAAGGAAAAATCGCACTAAATGTCGAAAACACTTTTTTAATTATTTATTTAACATATAATTATGTTTATGTTAATTAATTATTTGAATATTTATTGTGTTGTGATTAATAATTATTTAATTTATTTATAATATGTAGGCTATTAATTCATAATATATTATTTATTTAAAAAAAGTTTATGTTAATATTATTTAATTTATTTATAATATTAAACATTTATTTATTTAAAATTTTTTTTATATAATTAATTTAATTTTAATTAATAATTTAATTTATTTAAATAAGTTTGAATTTGAATATGTGTAGATTATATATATATTTTTTTTTATATTTGCAGGATAATGAAAACTTAGGTGATAATGTAGATTATTCTGATAGATTTGTTACGGATAGAGAATTTGCATCTACATGAGTTACATAATTGGTAGATGAGATAGCATTACAAATTGGTTTTCAATTTGTACGTGCTTCTTATAAACATAAGGAAGGACGTACAAGGAAAAGTTTGTACTTACGTTGTCATAGATATGGTAAATATAGGGGTGATTTGAACCTAGATAATGCTGTTAGACCTGGTACAACATGTAGTGCGTCTGGTTGCAAATTTATGATCATAGGAACCAACGTAATCCGGAAGAAAGACCTTGGACGATAAGAGGTGTCCGGGGAAAAGGGCGACATAATCACCGTTCTTTGTATATGAGAAGGCCAAGTAAGAACAAATAGGTCGAATGTAGATATTAGGCAACATATAAGGAATCTCACACATCGGCATGCAACCGCGTTTATAATGCGTCGATTAGGGAGAACTTTCCGATTATTTTCCTAGCATGAGTCAAATCTATAACATTAGACAAGCATTAAGGAGAGAAGAGATGGATGGTAGGACTCCTCTTCGATTATCGATTTGGCCAGAGAAGAATTATATTGTATGGACAGATTTGGATAGCGACGGGCAGTTGACCAAGCTATTGATTGCTAACTCTATGATCAACCTTGGCACAAACAGGAAACCTACTCCATGTCTCCGTGTACATAGTCAAATGGGGGAAGGTCAGTGAGTAGCCTCCCGTAGCTGGTCGGTGAGCCTCGGCGGGTCTCAGAGGGGACGGAATGGACAGACAAACCCAGCTGCAGGACGATCCTCTGTGCAAATACACCTCGATCATATCAAAGCAAGTGATACCCCAATGAAGCGTGGTGCGTGGGTGCGCATTCATAGAAGCCCTGGGTCATTACGATCGAGTCCACTCAACCTCGCATAAGACATTGCACCTAAACATCTTAATATAAAATAACAATAACAAACGTAAAGGTGTGTTAAGGAAAGTACGAAACCTGTGCCTCTGTCAGAGAGTCCAGTATGCCTCTGTATTCTCTTAGCCTGCTTAGCTCCCTGGTTGGCTTCTGGGGGGACCACATCTCCGCCCTGGTCTTGTTACTGAATCTCATTGGCGAGGATGGGGCGAAGGCACGGAAGTACTCGTAAATCCATGTCAGTAGAGCGTCGACAACCCGCATAGTCCAGATCCGCCCGACGGCAGTACCCAATTGCGATAAAGGTACGCCACGTAAGCACCCCAAGCAATCTCACCCTCATCCGGTAAAACAATAATAGGGTGCGGTTTCATCCCACATTCTCGTCTTATCATGACCAGCAGCGTCGAACCGACTACAGCCATATAGTAGGCAGTACTCTGCGTCTCCGGAGCGGGAGCGGTGCAGCGGCTCCAACACCCGGCGTTACGTTGCGTTAACGATGGACCCTTTCTCGGCTCGCTATCGGTCCCCAAATAAACTAGCGGCCCAACTTCCATTCGCGCAGCGAACAGTAGGGAAGAGCACCATCGATAGTAAGCCCTAAATGCGTTGCACTCGTGCAACATAATAGTCATCTTGCCCCATGGCATGTGGAAGGTGTTCCTATCCGGCTGCCACCTCTCCACAAAGGCCGCTATCAGGGCACTATCGATGTGCTGGTGCACGACGTAAGGAAGACGCCCCAGCTCAGTAGTCGGTAGAATCTGATACATCTCATCAGACATGTCCTGCCTCGATGATAAGTCGATCGCTTCTTCCTAAGACGACACTCTAAAATAGGAGGGTTACGCTCCAACCCCTCGAAAATAACCCTCGCTACGTGCCCTCCGTAGCTGGGAATCAAACGAGTATCGACCGGGCCCCCCGGCTGGGGTTCTCTAATCACCCAGTCAGGATCATCAGAACGTGAGCGCCTCCGCCTCCGTGGAGCCGCATCCTCAACATGGCTGCTACCGCTGACGAAGGTCATGCGCTTTGAGATCTCTTAAACTTACCTCAGGCTCCTCTCCGGGGCCCATCGCAGCGCCTAACCGACTCCTCCTCACCCACGGACTCATCGAACTCGGTATCATAGTGCGAGTCAAATGTATCGCTCGCTGAGCTCGCTGCTGGTCAAGCGTAATCGCGACTTGGTGTAGCGTACTTCGATCGTTGGCCGGCTATATCGACAGCCTCTTCCGCCTGCCCTCCTAGCGAACCAAGTAACCCTCTCTCATGGGGGTCCCCCCTTAGTAAGGTCTGGTCTAAAAGTATTCCCACTCAGCATGCCTCTAAAATACCCCTTCCCTCTACCATGATTTCCAGCCATTTACTACAATTTATATAATTTAATTAATTATTATAACACTATAATAACATATTTTAAAACAAATTTAAATTATTATAATAACATTGTTAAATTATAAACAAATAAACAATAACAAATAATAATAACATTAATAAACAAATTAATACTTAAATTTATTAGTTTAATTAAAATTATTATAATAACATTATTAAATTATAAACAAATAAACAATAACAAATAATGATAACTTATATAATATAATAAAAAAAAAAAATTTAAAAAAAAATTTTAAAATTTATAATAACATATAATAATAACATATAATAAATAAATTAAAAAAAGGATAACCGTACAAAATTCAAAAAAGAATGAAATGAGTATAGAAATACATAAGACATTAAGCACAAAATGCGAAAATACATGCGTTTAAGACAAAAGCGTCGAATGTACCATGTACATTACACGCGTTTTAGAGTGATAAAAGTAATCCAAAGCTTTAGTCCGACAAATTTTTGATGGATTTTTGTGAGTTTTAGAGTGATAATTTGTGAGAGTTTTAAAGTGATAAAAGTGTTAAAGTTCAAGATTCGATTGTTTTTAATACTCGTTTCAAGTCCAATGGCATTTTCGTAATTTTTTATTTATTTTTTTTTAATTAATAAAAAATAGGGGGGTGGCGATTTTATTAAAAGGGTGGCGACAAATAAAAATTGGGAAAAAGAAATCACCCACGAGATCCTCGAGCAACTCGGTAACTCAGCCGTGTGAAAGCAAAAGAAAAAAGTGGTCCTACAATAATACAATTACTCGCTTCTATCATCACCTCCATTTGACTAACCCACTTCTACGCACTTAGCATTGCGTGTTCATCTTTTCTAATTCACCACCAATCCACCACCATTTTATTACTACCTCCGTTCCATTTTTTTTTGCAATACTTATCATTTTTGGAAGTTTCATATTACTTGCAACATTACTATTTATGGCAAAAATAATCTACTTATTTTATCCTTACTTTATTCCTACCCCACTATCACCATCAATCACACATCATCCCATTAATTATTTAATATACCCACAAGTCACAACCACTATCTACTTATAATAAAAAAAAATTATTTCTACCCCACATATCACCATCAATCATACATCATTCCTACTTTTATCATACTGATTTGACGACCCTTAAAAAACATGCTAAAATCAATGGTGCAACTAAAATGGAATGGAGGAAGTATTATTTTTAAAATTCACCACCAAAATTTTTTTTTATTGATTTATTAATGTGTTTATTTCATAATTTATATTTGATTTGTCTCACATTCAAAAATAAAGAGACGATAAGTCACCTTATAAATTTAAAGAATAACTTCTATTATTGCCAATTGGTTAGAGTAGAAACCTCATTTAGGTTTGTACATGGGCCAACTTTCTCCTTTTTGTTTGAGTCACTCTGACCCATTTTCTAAATTCTAACATGGTATTAGAGCCTAATTTGTTGTTGGGTTGTTATGAATGGGCATATGGATTTGTAGGTGGATTACATCTTTTCAATCCTAGTTAGGTCTCCCAGACCTATTTTTAAACAGCCCGTCTTGTATAAGACCGTCTCACGTTAAAGCCCACAAACTTAAAATTTTTGTTTTCAAGCAAATAAAAAAATTTTCACGATAAAACCATCTCATACAAAACAAATGCATTATAAACAAAAAAATCCAAAAAAATCTCAATCACTAGACTAATACTCTCTCCGAATCATTTTTTAGATGTCTCATTTGGGTTTTCACAGTTATTAAGGGTGATGTGGGGTCCATTAAAAAGGTGATAGTTGAGTAATTTAATTGATTAAATTATTTGTAAAGGTAAGTGGGGGTATTTAGGTAAAAAAAATAGACAAAAAAAGAACAATTGATATGAATATGTCAAATAAGAAATGAGACAACTAAAAAGAGTTGGAAAGAGTACGTAATTCTCTAAACTCAATATAATTAATACTCTTTGTGTACCTTTAAAGGGTGGTCTTATTACTTCTTAGTCTTACTTCTTCTTTAGCATTCTACTACTTCAATAGTTGTTCTAATCACTCTTATTTTTGTCTCTATTCAAAGATCCCACTCAATTTCCTGGAAACACCAATGAGAATACGCTGAAAAATTAATTTATAAAGCCTCAATCAGATCATTGATAATATGCAAAACGACATGGATGTACAGAAAAAAGAAGCCATGAGATTAGAAGATGAGACAATGGCATTAGCACATAATATTCATCACAAACTACCAGAGAATGATGGTTTGGATCTTCCAAACTCTGATAATCATGCTCCTAAATCTAGAAAAAAGGGTGGTCTTATCACCATGCCTTTTATTATTGGTAATTACATTTTTTCAAGATTTTTTTTTTTTTTTCTGAAATTGGATAAAAAAATTCAGATAGTAGATATATAACATATTTTGAAGCCTCAATCATTAGTTTATACTTTTGGTTGAGTTAATTTTTTGGTATCAGAGCAACTAGTGTGACAAAAGATTATGAGTTCGAATTCAATCAGCTAGATATCCCACACTCTTGTGTGAGAGGGTATGTTAAAAAGTGTAGAGATAGTTAATTTTTCCTGCCCATTTAAATTCTGATCCGACCCGATCCGACCCGCTGATTACCTCTAGTGATGAGAATGTAACCTTGACAAAAGGGTAAAGGGTTGACGTCGATCAGTAGGTTAACCCATGGTTCTTTACATGACTAATTATAATGTGTTATTTTGAATTGATTTTGATTTTTGATGTTTTTTTTGGACAGTGAATGAGGCATTTGAGAAGGTAGCAAGTTATGGAATATTACCCAATATGATATTTTACTTGTTGAATGTTTATCACTTAGAAGCATCAAAGGGAGTTATCATATTATCACTTTGGTCTGCTCTATCAAATGTTCTTGCTCTTTTTGGTGGATTTCTCTCTGATTCTTACTTGGGTCGTTTCCGGGTCATTGCTTTTGGGACTCTTTGCAGTCTTGCGGTAAGTTCATACAAGTTTTGTTTTATTTGTTGCTTACTGTTACGTCTGTTTGGTAGGTGGTAATAAAACGGTGGTAATAAGAATGAAAAACTAATGTAATTTTGGTTGAAAAATATGTTAGCTACCTTGATGGTCATACTTGTCTTACTTCAATCATCCTATTTTCTTCATATAATTCATTTCAAAATATTATCATCGGAAAAGATGGTATTAGAAGGTAATGAAAATTTGTACACTAAAAAACCGGGTCTCAATCATCGACTTAAATATTAGGCTAAACAGATTCTTAACACTTATTGGGTGAATTTAGGTTTGGGCCTGTTTAAGGCTATGTTTCAAGTGATCATTTAATTAAAAACTCTATTAATAATTACACATATGAATAACATTTGAGTTAGTTAACACACACGTAGATTAGAATGTTTGGCGCACCTTATACTAATATTTGAATTTGCACCAACTAAAGATGATGGGAGATCATAAGTGCATCGATCCAAAATATGTAATTGATCCCAATCTCCCAATCTTTTTTTTTAGTATTATTATGTACTAATATGAATATTAATTTTATTTGATTAATACATTTACATCATTTGATTTTATTTTGTATCCGGCCCTGTTAGGCTCAGGGTTGTTCCTGAGCATAGGTAAGGTAGGCATTTGCCTAGGGCCCAGAGTCAGAAAGCGCCTTAAAATTAGAAAATATATGATACGTCTATAATTTTAATGCTAATATAATATATAGGGTCCATCTTGGTTATTTTTCCAAACATCCGTTTAAGTTTAGAACGACCCTTCATTAGAGGACCTTCTTTTTACGGTTTGCCTAGGACCCATACATTGCCAGGAACGGCACTGGTTAGGCTGTTATTACATAATAATACCCCTTTTGCATCTTAACTAATTTTTTTTCATCTACCATGCCCAAAATAGTAAAAATAGACTAACCAAAACTCAAATTTTCCACAGGGAACAACTCTACTATGGTTAACCTCAATGATCCCATGGATGAAGCCTCCACCATGTGATCAAAAGGCAGGCCAAACCTGTCACCCAGCAACACCAGCTCAATACCTAGTTTTATATGCATCATTTGGTTTAATCTCAATTGGGGCTGGTTGTGTAAGACCATGTTCCATTGCATTTGGGGCAGATCAAGTCAACAACAAGGATAATCCCAATAATGATAGGGTTTTAGACAGTTTTTTCAATTGGTATTATGCATCAACAGGATTATCTACCATTGTGGCATTAACCCTTATTGTGTTTATACAAGATAAATTTGGTTGGCCCATTGGGTTTGGTGTACCAGCAATTCTTATGGTCCTTTCTCTAATGTTCTTCCTGTTCGGTTCGCCGTTGTATGTTCATGTTAAAGCCAAGGAGAAGTTGTTTGTTGGTATGTTTCAAGTGCCTGTTGCTGCGTTTAGGAAAAGGAAAGCTAGTCTTCCTCCTATTGAGGCTCAAGATATCTACTTCCGAGGAAATGGGCCTGAAACCGTTGTTCTAAGTGACAAATTAAGGTAATGGTTTAATCATATGTACCTTTGTGTTGAATTTGTGTCTAACTTGTTTGATTTCACTATGTTTTATGCATGTTTCATTCTAACTCCTAACGGCCCGTTTGGCTGGTCATGGGTCCAAGACCCTATTGATCCCGCTCCTATATTTAGGGTATGTTTCCAATTTATGAGACCTAGCGAATCTGGATTCGATTTTGGGTCCAAAAACAATAAATAGTTCTGGTTCTGTGTCTGAGTCTAGGATCTTTAGACTCATATTTGACACAAACTCTCACTATGGACCTATTTAAGACCCATAGTCGTTAGATCTTCTCTAGTCAGTTGGTATTAAATAACAAGATATAAAAGTCATAATGAAATTTTAGTCGTCCATTACCGCTAGAGATGATACCGTTTGGTGATAGTTTAAATTTAGGAAGAAAAATACATGTTTGAGGATGAAAGCTCTATTATCATGAGAATATGACTTAGCACTTTTTATGAAAATTATAATTAAAACGCATTCTCATTATCACCATTATTTAATTACAATAAAGAAATATTTCATGTGTCCAAGTCTTTGCCATATACTATTACCACCATATAAGACCACGACATTAAATGTAAATGAATATAAATTTCAGTTACCCAACATCATAAAATGGCTTCAATCTAGAATGAATTTAAGGCAATTTAGATACAAGCAACCTTATCCTTATAAAAAGATAGCAGTTATTTTCGATTAACTTTTAATAGCAATCGCGTAATTAATTTAAAAACAATTTAAGCAATATTCTATAATTTTAAATTTTTACTAGATAATAATACTATTGCATATAATTCTAGCAAAGTGTAATTGATTGTGTATTTGTGTTCCATATTTGTTTTTTTAGGTGTTTAAACAAAGCATGTGTAATAGTAGACCGAGAACAAGACATAAAACCAGATGGATCACCAACAAATTCATGGAGACTATGCACAATTGAAAGAGTAGAAACTCTAAAATCCATCTTAAGAATCATGCCAATGTGGACTACCGGAATCATGATGTTAGTAGCCTTAAACAATAGTTACACAACTCTCCAAGCCAAAACCATGGACCGTCATATAACATCCAATTTCGAAATCCCCGCAGGTTCATTTAATGTATTTTCAATTTTAACCATTACATTTTGGGTAGCCTTTTATGACAGAGCCCTCGTGCCACTTCTAGCCAAATTTTTCGGCTTGCCACGAGGGCTTGGACCTAAAACCCGAATGGGAATCGGGTTATTCATATCTTGTATAGCGATGTCAGTTGCTGGGGTCGTTGAAGCAATTAGACGTAGAGCGGCGATAAACCAAGGATTAGGAAATAACCCTAAAGGCGTAGTAAATATGTCCGCAATGTGGTTAGTACCACAACTTGTGTTACTAGGTCTTGCCGAAGGGTTCAACGCCGTGGGACAAATCGAATTTTATTACACACATCTTTCTAAGAGTATGTCGAGTCTCGCTATGGCGATTTTTACGTTAGGAATGGCAATATCAAGTTTAATAGGAAGTTTATTGGTTGAGATTGTTGACGCGAGTACGGGTGCAAAGGGAAAAACTAGTTGGTTAGCTACTAATCTTAATAAGGGTCATGTTGATTATTATTATTGGTTAGTTGCTTTTCTTTGTGCTATTAATTATATTTATTTTCTTGTTTGTTGTAAAATTTATGGCCCATCTGAGAGTCATATTAGAAAGAAGTCCGATGATATTGTAGGAGAGGATATAGCTTGAGTTTTGTACTCCCATAGGCCATTAGCCCATAGGTCATTTATTTGTCATTTTTGGCACTATATGTGTTGCTATACACTTGTATCACTATTTGTTTGTGTTTATATACTTTTTGTAATTTTATTTGAGATATCATTATAGACTTTATTATTATCTTTGATTGATATATAATATTTTTTAAATAAGCAATTTGCGCATATTTTTTAATGGAAAATTTACCTAGAATAATCCAACATATTCGTGATTTTTCTACAATATTCCCACCTATTGATTAACCATGAATAATCCAAACTTTAAGGGTATTTGCCTAGAGTAAACTTGGGTAACCTGATGACCTGCTATTGTAAGTAATTCACCAAAAAATTAAACTAAAAATTAATTTAAAATTAGAGAAAAAATTTGAAATTTACAAAAAAAATTCTAAATAATAAAAAAAATCATAAATTTTTTTTGAACATTTTTTAAATATTTTTTTCGACATTTTTTTTAATTTATCTTTTTTTTAGAAAAAAATAAAACTTACTATAGCAAGTCATCCGGTTACCGGGTTTACTCTAGGAAAATATCCCTCAAAGTTCGGATTATTCGTGGTTAATCGATCAATAGATGGAATTATTGTAGGAAAATCACGAATAGGTTGGATTATTCTAGGTAATTTTTCCTTTTTTAATTACATTTTAGTTTTAAGATGGAAAATATTTGTTCATGTCATTATTATGAGACATAATTGGAGATGCCTAGACCCTACCATAGAAAATAATTTTAACTAAATGCTTTAAGAAAAGTATAAAATTTATTACAAATTTCATTTGTCTTTTTTTTATTATAAGGTATGTTGACAGAAGAAAATGACTAAATGAAAATTGAATCTATGATCTTACTTAGATGAAATGATACTTGTTTCAACTTAGATTATTTTATAGTCAAAATTCTGAGTCCACCTTTGTTTACACTCTAATAGGATAGTCCAATTTGTTTAATATAAACACAAAAGATTCTAAGATTAGATAGAGGTATGAATTGGCTTCTGTTAAGTTGGACGATATATATCATTTTTCAGAACACCTCTCAAATTTAATTTTCACTTAATATTCTCTATCTCACGGTCTATCTTATGATAAAAAAATAGATAGAGGTATTTGTGTCAAAGTGGAGGTTCTTATCATGATGTGATAATAAGATAAGAAAATGGCTCTTTGATAATTGTGTTTGCCATTTTAAGAAAAATATGATTGTGATAAGGGAATGAAGCGGAAACATATAAAACTACCTAAGAGAAATGTGCTCAAAGTGGAGGGAGACATATCATATAAGCAAGGCCCGCCCTAAGGATGGGCAAGAGAGACCGTCGTTCAGGGCTTTATGTCAAAAAAGCAAAATTAATGGTTGTAAAATGTTCATATAACTTACAAATTGTAAAAGAAAAGAGTCTCAATGTGCTATTTCGCCCAGAGCCTCCAAATATCTAGGGCCGGCCTTACATGTAAGTTATATTGTGGTTTAGGCTAAGATGAAGATGTGTTTGAAAGATGATTGATATCTGATTGGAGTGATATATTTAACGAGTTGATTTAAAAATATTGGTGAGAGTATGTTATTGTAAATTTGTTGATTAGTAATAACAACTTGTTTCAACTAGATGATTTATCAAACGGTAGAATTAGATCGTTTAAGCATCCAACCATTTATTTGTATCTAAATAATTTAAAATTATCTAACATATTATTTTACCAAACACCCAAAGATATATCGTCGAAAAGGAATAAACAAATGGCTCTATTCTGGTTCATGTTCTTCCTAATTCATGGTTAAATCGAGTTGGATTTATTGTCAATACCAATATATTATCGGGAAAACACGAAATACGCGCACTCCATAAGTCAAAAATATATGGTACCAAAATCTTATGACAATGGGAGGAAGAGTTCGTGTACATGCAATCTTTAAATCATCAATGTGGGACAAGGCTTCCCACTACCCCCTCATATGTGTACCCCATCAAGTTTGCATATGGGCCGAGAGTAATCAAGTGGGGTAGAAATGTCATTCTTTTTGGACTTACCATTCATTTTTAATCGAACCTTCGGCTCGAATATCATGTTAAATTGAGTTCAACTTATTGTAAATGTCAGCATATAATCGAAAAAAACAACCTGCCAGAAGATGAATGAATTTTTACATTTAAAATCCAAATTCTCTTTTCTTTTTAATTCCGAATTCTCTTTTTTAAAATTTATAATGCTCCTCACTACGAACAAATCAATAGTAATTAAAAAGCAATTCAAAAGTAACAATCTCAATAATTTTGTTATCCAACAAACGAACTTCAGGCCCAAATTGAATTGATCCTAATAGTCCATGGGTACAAGTAGAACCAATTAATGCTTTCCTGTACAGCCAATGGACAATCTATCTATTAATTAATAAAGAAACAAAAAAAAAATTAATGATGGAGAGAAAAGCTTTATATTTAAACAGGGTCGAGACTAGGGGTGTTTAATGGGTTGAACTCCATTTTGAGCCCTTATCCGACCAATTTCTAGAAGGGCTTTGTAAGAGTCGGGCCGAAAACGGGCTATAAAAATGACACAAATTCTTGTGAGAGACGGTCTATAAGATAGACGATTTCTGATTGGGTTAGCCCATAAATAAAAATGTAGAGTAATGTTAAACATTAAGCTTTAATGGGCTGGACTTGAGTGATGACTCTTGGAGAGGCGGTCTTTCATTAGACTAGTTGTTAAAATGAAGGAAAATTTGAAAATAATAAGATTGTTTATTAAAAAAAAAAGCATACAATAAGATCATAATCAAACTTATTCCAAAGCTAAGCGTGTAATTCTCAAATCTGAGGTTTGGGTTGTTCGCACTTAGTAAATGCGAACAGGTTGAAAAACTAAAACAGTTTGTTAGCACTTAGTAAGAGAAAACAACATGTTTCAGTTTTTCAACCTGTTCGCACTTACTAAGTGCGAACAACTTCTTGTCTTAAAATCAGCATGTTGACCCTTTTAGCAGTATTAAGTGAGAACAGACACTTGATTTTTTTTACCAGCTTGTTTCTGTTCGCACTTAATAACTGCGAATTGACCCGAACCTGTGCTCTGGGGTATTAGGCGTTTTTCTTTGGAATAAGTTTGATTATGATCTTATTGTATGCTTTTTTTTTGATATATAGTCTTATTCTTTTCAAATTTTCCAAAATGAAGCGGGCTATAAAAAGGCTCAATAAGGGCTGAAAACAGGCCTTTGTAAATAGTACAATTTAAATATTATAAATGACAATATCAATGAAATTAATAAGATTTTTTCAATTTAATTATTATAAATGATAAATTAAGTTATAAATTGATAAATGGGGATTAAAACAATTCTTAGTAGTAAAAATGGGTCGGGTTGGGCCGGACCGGGCTTTAAACCCGATCCATTTAAAGCCCATATTAATTTTAAAGGGCCTTATCCAGCCCGACCCATATTTACGTAAGCCCGACCCGACCCTTATCCGGCCCATAGAACACCCCTAGTCGAGATTAACAATGATTGAGATTTGCGGCTAAACGTCTAAAAAATTGATCGATCTGAAGTTGATCTGAATTTAATTGAAAATTAGTACAAGATAATTCAAAAATTTTAACCCGTAACTCCAAAAAAGACCCGATCCAAAAATACCAAAAAATATTAGGTGAAACTCGACTAAAATTTGAAACCAACTGTTGTAACCCGTTTTGAGTTGCTCGTCATTATTTTTCGTTGCACGTCACCATTTTCAATTTCACATCAGTTTTTTTAGTTAGCACTCGCTGTATTTTTAGTCAGTTTTTATATTTTGAGTCGATAGTTTTTATCATAGCCAAAAAATAGGTATATTGATTAATTTTGATGAGAAAATATTTGTTTTAAATTCTTGAACCATTGGATTGATCCATACCCGACTCAAACACGAATATCTGATTCAGAACTGGTCTGACCCGAAAATTATTCAACTTAGAATGACCCGAACCAAAGTAAAAGACCAACAAGTTGACCGACCGACCGTTTTGACAGGTTTAGTTACTAAACACATAAATTTTATAATGTATGTGAAAGAAAAGGCTACGGACTCAAAAATGGTGAATAAAAGGGTACAAAAAGGAAGAAAAACAACACAACTATGGTCGGGACCTATCCTAGATATTTTGGGGCCCTGGACAAAATAGTATATTGGGGACCTTTTCCTTTGCAATTTATAACCTATATGGACCTTTTACAACCATTAATTTTGCTTTTTTGACATCGGGCCCTAGGCAACGACCCCTCTTGCTCACCCTTAGGACCGGCCCTGACTATGGTAAAACAAAAGAAAGCAAGCAATAATTTATATTAGCCTATAGAGCTCACAAAAGTGCTCACCCTGTAGAGCTCCAAAGATGACTAATTCAACCGAGTTTTCACTTTGTCAAGTCATTGAATGAGCTATTATTAGGTGATTGAAATAGAAGTCGTTACTTAACTTACTAGTGTGCATAATAGTCCATGCAAATAACAAAAACAAAGGAAACATATGGTCTCCTTATCCAAGACCAAATTTAACCCTCAAATGTTCACTAAAGGCATGTTTGATAGGCTGTAATAAATCGCAGTAATGGGAATGAAAATTAGTGTAATTTTGGTTGAAAAATCTCTTGACTACCTTGATGGCCATGCTTGACAACCTTCAATCATCTCATTTTCTTCATAAAATTCATTCCAATGCATTACTATTGGGAGAGGTGGTATTAGGTGGTAACATAGGCGGATGTATATGGGAGCGATGGGTAGCATAGGCTACCCATGTTTTTTTTAAAAAAATAATTTTTTTACCTTGTATTTCCTCCATTTCACTATACTTTGCTATATTTGACTTTTTACATAATCCAATATGTTATTTTAATAATTTATATATTGAAATAACGAACATCTAAAATCTATAAAAAGTTAATTTTATAAAAGTATGCGATTAGACGATTTAAACAAGATCCCACTTGCGTATATTTTTACTTACGTATAAGCCATAATAATAAGATTGAACGATAAATATTAAATAGTGTCAATAATCGTCATTTAACGAGTATTTCAAAGCGCTGGAAGTATTTCACTAAATTAATCTTTGATTTCATTATAACTTGTAACTTATAACTTTGTACGATGTGGTGTGTGGATGACATATATCGCCTTGTATTTTATAGTGAAAGTGACATGAGGTTATTATTTGGATATCTGACTTACAAGTCAATTTGGAGTAATGAAAAATATATGGGTTGTTCATTTTACAAATAAAACTCAGCGTAATTGTTTTATTAATTTACTTCAACACGTTAGTGCTACCCATGATTTTGAGTTTTGGATCCGCCACTGGGTGGTAACAGAAATTTGTAAACACAAAACTTTTTTGTGATCAGAGTTTCATTACCATGGAAATGACATCGAGCTTTTAATGAAATTTTACACTATAAATCATTCTCATTACCACCATTTAGTACCACTAACCAAACGGACAGTAAGTTCTTCATTAATCATTAAAACAACTTGTGTCGAAGAAATTATCTTCGATAACTATAGTAATTTAGTGAATAGGAAAACCAAGACATCCAAGCATTTTCTTCAAAGTTCAACAAAGAATAGTGGTCCCTCCTATTCACTGTAATCATTTAAGGAACCTATGCAAAACTTTATTGTGCAAAAATTATCTTCGATTAACGTTTTCATATACGGGAGAAAAGAGGGGGCCCTGTGCAGTCCTTGAAGACCCCTCTAAAGTTTCATCAGATTTGATATGCTGTTCATCAAGTACTCTTAACTTGTAATTTATTTTTAATTTATAAGTTATAACATAGTCAAGTGGGATTTTGTATGATTCGTTTCAATGGAAAGATCATTAATATCTAATTTTTCCAATTTTTAATTATGCACAATTAAAATGATAAATTATTACATTAACAAATGCGTTCAGTTAAATGAGACTATATATTAGAGTGATTAGGATAGAGTATATAATGCTAAAATATGATAACATCAATTTAACAATTAATGTAATAAGATCAAATTACTCCAAAACATATAAGATCAGATGAAATTCGATCAGATCAGAAAGATTCAAATTGAATGTTAATTAATTCGAATCAAATTAGACTAAGAGAAGAAGTCCTAAAACATGGTTACAAAGATATAACTCATGTATTATAGTAGAACATTATTATTCCCATACTTATATTGTACCCAATTCTCTTGGGTACATATAATTAGGTATAAAACCCTTCGGATAATTGTATGAGACATTATTAGTGATGTTGGCCTGGTTTTCCTGGATTGATTTTTGGTGTTGGAGGTTTTCTCACTTTCAATTCTCGTGTTGCTCCCTCCTTAAACACATCAACCTGCTCAACATAACACAATTCCCCTCATTAAATAATTCATTTTCACCCAATTATAATATGTATGTATAATATATTCATACCAATATATGTATCATCCCGTTTATAAAAATATTATAGAATAAGCATGAGAGCTCCCTTGGGTAAGAAAGATCATTTCCGTATAAACCTCATACCAATAACATACACAACCGAATGGCTATGGGACAAGTCTCGTAGCTTGCAATGAGCCATAACAATCGACCCTCATTTGGGTAAGGTCCTCATTTGGTCATGGCTACATTGGGTCAAAGTTACGTTGGGTCATGACTGGCTCCTATTCCGCAAGCCAGCCACTTTAAAGGCCACCACTCTAAGCTTGGCTCTGATACCATTTTTATAGGAAAAACATAATATCTCACCCAACAGACTAGCCTGGTAAGTGAGAGTGTATATTTGTCTATAAACTCCACAATAATTGCATACACAATTAATCGATGTGTGACAAGTCTCACACCTTATAATGGACATAACATAAAAGCTATGATTAAGGTTTGAAGAAAATTAAACTAAATAATGATAGACCACACCCTTAACACCACAAATAAAAAGGTTGCAGCCAGTAAAACATATTATAATCAATGAGGGAAACTAATTAAAAAGGACTTACATGACGATGAGTGACAAAAAAGGAGTCATCCATGGAAGAGATGATCGATATATTATTGTTTGTTACATGATTATTGTTAAAGATTGTGGGAGAATATGCTGATGAGTTCACTTTAACAGATAAACTGTAATTCAATTTCCTAATTGCATTATTATGCACACTTAAAGTCTTGATTGGGTTTGATTTCTTCATTCTACAATAATAGGTTAGCTTTAATGTTTTTTTTTTGTTTTGAGTTTGATGGCTTTAATGTTATTGGCTTCCAATGTTTCTATTTATAGTGGATAAAGGATAAACAATTGTTTCATTCAACACATGTTTGGGAGTACCAAATTGTCTAAATTTGGAAGTTTGACTATTTCAAACAGTTTGTTTATATTTTTAAGGTGGTCAAACCCGGCATATTGATTCCTACTCGCCGTGTTCTTCATTTTGCACCGTAAAGTAACACAAAGTTCAAGGAATTGGAATGGTGGATTAATTTTTCCCATTAACTAGTCTCGTTTGAAATGAGACAGATTCTTATAAATTAACTTAACATTTTAATGGGTC
The DNA here is from genome assembly GCA_019425755.1 of Amaranthus cruentus. Lineage (NCBI taxonomy): Eukaryota > Viridiplantae > Streptophyta > Magnoliopsida > Caryophyllales > Amaranthaceae > Amaranthus > Amaranthus cruentus. Next base: position 8,741,245 of record CM033466.1, read on the forward strand.
ATTTTAAGATATTAATTAAGTAATTATAAATTAATAAGTGATTATTTTAAAAACACAAAAAATAATCATTTTAAGGTTGTAAAGAATCAGGTTATAAATAATCAATTTAACAGTGTAAGTGTATATTAGTATAATTTAATAGAAATAGTATCACTGTAAGGTTGTTTCATTTGAGAGCTTGTGACTTTTTTGTCATTTTGCATGTAAATTAGACAATTAGGTGAAAATTGAAGATGGGTTAAAATGGAAGATCATGTCCAGAGTTGTGCAACATGTTGCATTCATTGGGAATTCGGTTTCGACCTTAAATATAAGGGTTTTTAAACGTTTTGTGCTATAAATAGGTCAAGTTTTAAACGAGTTTTTTTATTTAAATAGATAAACAATAGGTAATTACAAGATCGATAAACAAGTCTTTATTAATATATATTTTTTCTTTAATTATGACACATCACTATTTGACTATAATTTGACTTGTTTAATCAAATAAAAATTTATAGGAATAAAATTATAAACGAATGAAACAGGTTGGGGGCAAAGAGAGCACAACCCATTTAAGCCTATTTTAACTTTGTCCGTCTTGTAGACGACCTCAATGCAAGAAGCCTATATAAGCTAAAAGTTTCTATTATTAAGTTATTTAACCCAAGTATGAGACATGTCTCATAGTAAAACTGTGTATCCGTCTCATATAAAAATTTATGATTTTATTTAAATCTCACTTTGACTTTTATTCGAGGCATCCCTAAATCTAGTCATGTCACAACTCACAAGTATTAAGAGGCAAATTTATGGAGAGAAGGCCAAATTAAATGGTTGAATTAATTACTTCTTAAGTTCTTTTTTACTTGCAACATTGTTGACTGTGAATGTACTATTCATTAAGCAAATTGACTTTTATATTGTCGGTAATCTAAAAGTTAAAACATAGTCATATGAGATCTTGTTTGAATCGTCTCGATTCAAAGTTTATTAATTTTGAGTTTTTATAATTTTTCGATATATATATAATTAGAGATATTAAAGATTCAATTTGTACATTAGAAAGTGTGAAAAAGCAAATGGTGCAACTAATATGGAACGAGAGAAAGTATTATTCAAGCTGGGTAAGTCAAATTTGAGACTTGAGAGTAACATATAAGTACAGCTTTCCTCCCACATCATTATTATTACTCCCTCCTATTCACCACAAGTCTTCCATTTGCTTTATGCACTCTATCCAATGCATTTATTAAATCCTTAATATCTCTAATTGTGTATAATTAAAAATTATGGAAAGTTGATATAAATAATCTTTGTATTGAAACGAATCAAACAAGATCTCACTTGACTATAGTTTTAACTTATGGGTTAATAATAAAATGCAAATTAAAAGTAAGAGATAAACAGTGCCCAAAAAACAAATGGGACACCTAAGGAGAATAGGAGGGAGTATTATTTTAGTATATTTTTATAAGAGGACATCCAATAGTTACGTTGCCCATATATTGTGGGCATGGGCAATAGGATAAAGTGGGGTTTAAAATATTAAGATTTAGAAGAAAAAAAAACGGTGATAAAAATGTGATGACCAGGTCATTGCCAATCCCAATACCATGGTTTAAGTAGAGGGGTCTCATAATTAACATAGATTCGATTTGATATTTTTTCAATTTTATATAATTGTATTTGATTTTATCTTAATTTAAAAAATAACTTACCATGATCTAAAAATAATTAATGTAAATATGTAATTCGATTTTGATCCGATATAAAATATCTAACTCAAAATCGATTCAATCGACTCGAATGAAAACCTCGAATCTTAGGTGTTACTATTGATGGACATGTGTACACTCGGTATGAACAAATAAAAATTCCCAAATGTAAGTTTAACATCATCATTTACTAACTTTGGGTTTGGTGGTTTGGTGGTTTGACTAATTGAAAGTATTGACTCTTAAATCAGCTCCTATGAAAATGTTTGGTGAAACTTAGTTAATAGTTGTTACTTGTTTATCAAATCGAAAATGAATTAGAAAGCAAACTGTTGAAATCCCTAGCTTACCCACACGCTGAGCTTGTCCCACATCTGAGTAAGTATAAGAGATGTGATCACTTTTATAAACTCAAGGAGTAACTCCTACTATTACCAATTGGTTTTAGTAGTGAACCTTCTTGGCTTAGAATGACTACTTCTCCTTCCTTGTTCAAATTCTGCCTCCGGTAATCGCCTTTCACACAGAAGATTTTTTTTTTTAGCCCATTTTCAAAATTCTATCACAAACGAATGAAATAATTACTTATAGTAGTTTTTTTTTTTTAGGCTTAAAATTAGCGTTCAGCTAATAATTAACTTAAAAATCATTAATTAAATATTTTATTTTACTGTTTGACCAATAAAGCTAGAGTGCAAACACAATCTATACGGTATATATGATATATCTTTACACAAAAAGAAAGTTGGATCGAAAATGTGTTCCATCTGGCCATTTTCCTAATTGCTCACAGAAAATCCAACAAGCCATCATTTTATAAGATACACTTAAATTTTTTATTTTAATTTTAAAGTAAATTGTATCAATTTGTTGATGAAAATTAAAGGACAAAAAATGTGTCTGGATTATGAAATTGTGAAGACCCACTTGACAAGATAAATTGTATAGAAGAAAATGAGATTCAAATTCTTTAGCTTTTAGTGAAGAATAAGTCTAATACTATCTAATTTCCTAAATATTTATAAGGTTTGTTTTTTCATACAGTCCGATACACTAATTCAATCTTTAATATCTTTAATCATATTATATATAATAAAAAATATAAAAATTTTATATTAATAATCTTTACAACGAGACGAATCAAACAAGATCTCACTTAACTATGTTTTAACTAATTAAAGATTAAAAACTAATCACTAATTAAGAGTTATGAATAAATAGTAGGGATGGGCATTTAAGGGTATGGGTAGGGTCTGGACCCTACCCGGATTCGGACCCTAATTTTAGGGTAGGGTCCAGACTCGGACCTTGATATTAAGGGTCTAAAAAATTAGACCCGGACCCAGACCCTTAGGGTCTGGGTCCAGACCCTTAGAGTCTAGAACCATACCCTAAAAAGTTTATTTTTTGAGTGAGATTTTAATATCACATTACATAATTTCTACATTCTTTATAAAGCACTATCAATCTCTTTTTACAGGTAATTTCAAAGTGAATATAAATTTCTCGAGCTATTGTTTGTTTACTGGAATATTACACCTAAAAGATTAATCCAAACATGCTAAATTCAAAGAATTCATAATTTCTCGAGCTATTCTTTATAAAGCACTATCAAGCACTATCCAAGATTAATCCAAACATGCTAATTTCAAAAGATGAACATCATTGTTTGTTTACTGGAATATTACACTTACGACATGAAGATCAATTGAAAACACCTAAATCATGCTAATTTCTTCGACTACGAAAATAAAAAACTGTTGGTAGAGATTAGTGGTGTATGACTTGTATTGTACATCAACTCTTAAGTTATTGTGATGAACACTGTGGCAGAGCTTTTCGTTCCACACAGTGGAAATCCTAAAAAGTGTCGGCCTGTGTTTATTTATTGTTTGAAAGTGTCTCCATTAAATTATAAAATAGAAGTAATCCAAACATGAAGATCAATTGAAATCCTAAATTTTAACGCAATTAAAAGAAGTAAAATCACCTTGCGAGAATCAACTCCGAGAATTGCAATCAATAGATGTCAAGCAGCAGGATTCGTCAATTGATGATGTCAAGCAGCAGGATTCGTCAATTGATGATGAGAGTAAGAGAAGATTAAAGTTCCACCATAGCTAGGGTTTTGAAGGTTTGGTTTCTCTCTCAATGAAGGAAGGAGAAAGTGAAAAGGGAGAGAAACTTAGGGTCTAAAATAAAACCCTAAAATGCTCTCCAAGACAAAAATAAAAAAATAAAAAGGATCTAAGGGTCCAATTCGGATCTACCCGGACCCGGACCCTTATAATATTTTTAAGACCCGGACCCGGACCCAGACCCTTAGGGTCCAAAAAAAATAGACCCTTACCCTTAAAAAAGTTAGGGTCCAACAGGGTCCTAATAGGGTCTTGGACCCTTGCCCATCCCTAATAAATAGTGTCATTTTCTAAATTCTATCAAATTAAAATCAAAAGAACAAAAGAAAACAGAAAATATTTCAAAGTTCCATCATTGGCGTTAGTAAACCATCTCACTTATTCATTATTAATACTTAAAACCAAAACCCATACACAAAATCAAGTCTTAACACCATACATCATAATCCCATAATCTCATTTGCTAATTGGAAGCTTTTGATGATGATAGAAGCTTAATAAATTCAACAACAGAAATAACAGAATTTTTAGAAGCAACAGAAATGAAGATATCAGCTTCATTAGATTCAGCAGAACCACCACCAGCAAGATCAGAAAGAGCCCTAATTGTAATAAAAGGAACCCTTTGTTGGTAGCAAATTAGTGCAATTCCAGCACTTTCCATTTCAATTGGACTTAACTTGAATTTCTCATAAACAAAGTTTCTATATGCTGCATTGTCTATGTAAATGCTTGCACTTACTCCTCTTTCGACTCTTGTCACTTTTGGTGTTGTTGGTAAGCATTTTGTTGCATTTACACAACTCTCCAAGTTTAAGCCCTAATCAAACAAAAAAATGTCATACGATGTCTACAACAGAGTAATTACGATCGATCAAATATATAGCAATTTTAATGAAACAAAATTGTATTTATAGAAAAAGTCATGATCGTTATTGAGGTGATTTAAGACTGAAGTCTTTTCTATATCATATCGGTGTTTGATACAGCCTCATCTGATAGAGATAAGTTTGATGGTATTGAGTTTATTGGCAAAATTGACACCTGTGTGTAGACGTTTTATATCTTTTTACCATTGAATAGATAACAAGAGTCCGAACTCTCACCAAGAGAGACTTTAAAGTTTACCCAATATATATATGGGTTGATATGATACAATGAATGGATAGAATATAACTTTAAAACTTAAAACGAAAAAAGCAAAAATAAAGAGATTGAGGATTTACCATCAACCATAAAGTTGAGAGTAGCCTCAAAGTTAAGAATCGAGGCTAATGATTTTTTGAGGAAAAAAGGAGAGAAGAAAATGCTTAACTCTACTTATATAACTACCTTGCGCCGAACAGACCCTAAATATCGTTATCGTAGAAGAAAACAATTACTTTTTATATAAAAAGGTTTTGTTAGAATATATAACATGTCAAGTTTGAATTTTTAATTAGTGGAGTTGGATTTGTTAGAATATATAAAATAAAATATTCAGCGCCAAATATAAGAATTGTTAGTGCTACATCCAAACTTCTAACCTAAAGAACTCTCGTATGAAGAAACATATTAAATATGTAACATATCTTAGGGGTCTCAGGCATCGAGCTAAAACTTTTCAGTAACATGTTTAATTTTTGTAAAAGAGAATTATGAAATTTCGGACACAATATGTAAGGCGTTTTTTTTATAGTATGGGTATCAATAAGATAATTAATTTAATTTTAGTCAAAAGAAATGATCTTATTATAATGAATATATGTTTTCATTTAAAATTTAAAAAAGTTGTTAGATATGCGTATCCTAATGACAATGAAATTTAAAAGAATATTTTCCGTCCCCTTCTTCTCCATTATTCATTGCAATTTATACAAAGTATACAAAAATAACCTAGGCATGATTCTAGGCAAATATCAAGGAAATTACTACAAATATATTCTATATACAAGGGAAGAATATATTTGTTTGACTAAGCTAAGTATTTACATAATAATCTTAACACACCCCCGTAGTCAAAGCGGGAGGGCAACGGATGCTGAGACTATCCCGAAAATCTTCAAATAATATACGTGGAAGCCCTTTAGTAAAAATGTCCGCAATTTGATGACGAGTAGGAACATGAAGAACCCGAACATCACCTCGTGCTACTTTCTCCCGAACAAAAAGAATATCCATTTCAATGTGTTTAGTTCGTTGATGAAGCACGGGATTTCCCGAGAGATAAATTGCGCTGACATTGTCACAATAAACTAAGGTAGCCTTGCGTAGTGGGCAATGTAACTCAAGTAACAAATTTCGAAGCCAGCAAGCTTCGGACACCACATTTGCAACGCCCCTATACTCGGCCTCGGCACTCGATTTAGAAATTGTAGGCTGTCGTTTGGAGGACCATGATACCAAATTATCTCCTAAATATACACAATAACCCGATGTTGATCGCCGAGTGTCGGGACAACCTCCCCCAATCCGCATCAGTGTAGGAGATGAGAGACAAGGTAGAAGAAGGATATAAGTGTAGTCCATGGTCCGTAGTGCCTTGAACATACCGAATGATTCGCTTGAGGGCTGCCATATGACACTCCTTTGGGTCGTGCATATGCAAGCACACCTGCTGTACGGCGTAAGAAATGTCGGGCCTCGTAAACGTGAGGTATTGTAAAGCCCCTGCCAAGCTGCGATAATGAGTTGGGTTAGCATACGGAGTACCTGACGAACCCATCTTTGGCTTAGTATCAACCGGTGTGGCGGATGGCTTGCAAGAGGTCATGCCGGCCCGTTCAATAATTTCCTCTGCATACTTACGTTGGGAAAGAAAAAGACCCCTTTGTGCTGAGTAGCGAAATGCCAAGAAAATAATTTAATGGCCCCAAATCTTTCATAGCAAACTTCGAAGCAGGAGAGACATGATAGAGCGTAGTAGATCATGAGAGGAAGTGTCAAAATTATGTCATCCACATACAATAATAGATATGCGGTTTGTGATCCCGAACGATAAATAAACAAAGAATTATCACACTTGCTATTAATGAAACCAATAGATGACACATAATCAGCAAACCTTTTATACCATGCCGGGGGGCTTGCTTAAGGCCATATAACGACTTAGTCAACAAACATACATAATCGGATTAGTTTTATCACGAAAACCAACCGGTTGATGCATATAAAGCTGTTTCCATGAGCTCACCATGTAAGAAAGCATTTTTCACATCAAGCTGATGAATAGGCCAAGCTTTGGACAAAGCGAGACTAAGAACGGTCCGAATAGTGGCCGGTTTCACCACCGGACTAAAAGTCTCTCCACAATCAATGCCCACTTGTTGAGTTTTGCCATCAGCTACTAGACGGGCCTTATGCGCTCAAAAGAACCATCGCGTTTACCTTATGAGCAAAAATCCACATAGACGAATGACATTAACATTAGGAGGGCGGGGCACCAACTCCACGTCTTATTTTAATAAGAGCATTAAATTCATCATCCATAGCCATTTTCCAATTAGGGTCACGTAACGCAACTATGGGGTTACAAGGTAGAAGTGATTTTGGTACCTTAGAAACAGTAGCAATATGGCAATATTTTGTGTTTGGCTTAAAAATGCCACGTTGCTACGTGTGACCATAGTGGGGCATGGAATGGAGAGGAGGATTGAATTGATGGGAGGGCGATGGGTGGGGAAGGAGTAATGATGTTTGGGCTTGTTGTGAGGGCGCCAGTTGGTGATGGTGGGCGTCGGAGAGGAGATGTGGCGGGAGAGGTGTGGCTATTTTGTGTTGGTTCTTGATGTTGGTGGTGGGTCGGCAGATGAAGCAGCTTGCATATGGTGAATCAGATACGGGGAGAGACCATTATCCAGGAAATCATAAGATGTAGTAGAAGGAGTATGCGACTTAGCAAAAGGGAAAATTGTTTCATCGAACATCACATGACGACAAATGATTATTTTGTGGGATGAAAGATCATAACATTTATAGCCTCTATGGTTCGGAGGGAAACCCAAAAACACAAGGAGTAGACGGGGTTGGAGTTTATTTATTGTGGTAGAGGGGAATAAAGGGTAACATAAACACCCAAAAACACGTAAGTGAGAATATGAAGGTTCCCGTTGATAAAGAACACTAAGAGGAGATTTGTTGCCTAACAACTTGGAAGGTAAGATGTTATGCAAATAAGTTGCCATTTGTAAAGCATGGTGCCAAAAAGACGGAGGTAAAGAGGCATGAGAGAGGAGGGTGCGAGTGATATTATTAAGAGATCTCAATTTTCTTTCGGCTTTACCATTTTGTGGTGACGTATGTGGACAAGAAAAACGGAAAGACATCCCATTTGATTTGCAAAATTCCCAAAAAGAACTATGATCATATTCTCGCCCATTGTCACATTGGATGTTTTTTATTTGACGCTCAAATTGTGTGCGGATGTTGGAATGAAAAGCTAAAAAAGTATCATACACATCGGATTTCTTAGCCAAGGGAAAAGTCCACACAAAATTACTAAAATCATCCAAAACAAGTATGTAATAACGATGTCCCGAAGAACTCAAAATTGGAGATGTCCAAATATCACTATGAATAATATCAAAAGGCAAAATAGTGGAAGACATAGAAGAATAAAATGGTAACTTAATGTGTTTCCCTAGAACACAAGAATGACAAATGCTAGAACTAGTAGTTCGATTACATTCAATCTTTTTATTATGACAAAGAGTATGTAAAATGTTCGATCCGGGATGACCCAAACGATCATGCCAAAGAGAAGGTGCTAAAGCCGCAAAACTCGAAGGTGAAATGAAAGTTGTGGTTGCTAGAGGATAAAGATCACCGGTGCTATTACATCTCATGATTGGCCTCCCCGTCCGATAATCCTTCACAAAGAAACCATAAGGGTCAAACTCAACAGTCACATTATTATCGGTTGTAAATTTACGAACGGAAATGAGATTCTTAATAAGTTTGGGAGCATGGAGGACATTGTTTAGGGACAAAGGAGGGTTAGGGGTAGATAGAGTAGTATGTCCGTAACCGCTAATTGGAATAGTTTGACCATTACCAACAATAATACCATGATGATTGCTCAAATTAAAATAAGACGAGAGATTACCGTTGGAGGAAGTCATATGCGAAGTGGCGCCGGTGTCCATATACCATGAGGAGTCGGGTTGATTCAATGTCATAGTGTGCATAGCTGCTTCAATGTCGATGGAGTGTATTGCATAGGTTGAGTTGAAGCATGATAGCTTGTGGGACGAGGACCCAATATACCAGGCTGCTTAGCTTGTGGGCCTTGAGGACGAGCCCATCCTTGATTGGGGTATGGACAAGGAGGAGTAGCCCATTGAGGCATCCATCCCCAACCGATGCGGCCCAGTGCTGCGCCATGGAGCGAGGGCATGGCGTCTGCTGGCTGCGGGCCAAAATGTCCCGACCACCCCGCCACGAAGGTATTACCCTTTCCACCACCGCGGCCACCTGAATTTTTTGCTGCGGTTTCCTGTATTTTTAGGCCGATTACGGCCACGAGAACCCCCAGCATTATCATGACTATCATCGGAGGTGTCCCGAGATTGAACCACCATGGCTGAGGCAGCCCCTGTGGCGGCTTGCTTTGCGAGACCGGCTTCCTCCAGTGTGAGCATCGAACGGGCTTGAGAGAAGAGAGGAAGAGGATGACTCTGTCGAATAAGGGTCGCAACGCCCTTGTAAGCCTCGGTAAGACCCGAAACCAATTGAAGAACCAACCTATTATTGTCCACCGGAGCCGACACGCGATCGACGGAGAGACTCTTGAGATTTGGAGATGGTGGAATAAATCCACGAGAGGACAGCAGCGTCCAGAACAGAGACATTAGGAAAATCCTCCATTTTGGTGGTTGAAAATTCTTGTTCAAGAGTCAAAGCACGTGAATTTTGATTATCTTGAAATAAATCACGCAACCTATCCCATGCTTCCATTGCCGTAGCGTCGGGTTCCATGATGGTAAGCAAGAGATCATTGGAGATGGTGGAATAAATCCACGAGAGGACAGCAGCGTCCAGAACAGACCATGTCTCCTTTTCCTCGTCAGTGACAGGGACCTTCGCCTTCTCCGTAGGCGGCGGGATAATATGGTCAAGCACCTTGTGAGATCGAGCATGGACCTTAAACAACTCAGCCCACGTAAAGTACTGGGCATCCTGCAATTCGAGAACAACAGGAATATTTTGCTTGATATTGTTAACCGTAAGAGCCGGGTGGAAATTGGATTTTGATTCACCCATGGCAAAGAAGAAGAAGAGAAGTAGAGAAGAATAATAATGGTGGAAAGCTAGGGTGCAGCGGAAGGTTGAAGACGCCCTAGACTACTGATACCATAAAAGAATATTTTCCGTCCCCTTCTTCTCCATTATTCATTGCAATTTATACAAAGTATACAAAAATAACCTAGGCATGATTCTAGGCAAATATCAAGGAAATTACTACAAATATATTCTATATACAAGGGAAGAATATATTTGTTTGACTAAGCTAAGTATTTACATAATAATCTTAACAAAATTGATTGTTTATGGATCATAATAGAGAGTCGTGTATCATGACTTAAGACAATTGCTTAACATATGAATATTTAAAAAATAATCTTGATGAATTCAAAAAAAAAAAAAAATCTTGATGAATAAATTATTTCATTATTATGTGCAATTATTGTTTAATTTAAAAACCTACTATAAGTAGGAATTCAATAATTGATGATTAATTAATTGTTTAATTTATTGTGATTGTGAGGCACTCCTCAATCAGTACATGAATAAATTATTCTAAATTATTCTAGCAATTGTGATAATTTATTTCAATATCCAATCATACTATATGTGGAAACTTAATAATTTATTTTTAATTTCAGAGAATTATTGATTAGGTTAGTGATCAGTGACTTTCTTACTTTTTTATTTTTATGTTGGATTTGATTCTTATTACCTCTTGGAAAGATTATTGTCCTCCACTTCTTGGCTCTTGTATATAGGGATTATTTAGTCTACCAAAAAGATATAATTGAAAATTAATACCCCTCCTATTCATAGAGAATGAGACATTTTTTATTGAGTCAATTCACTGAAAATGTCTCATTTCTATTTTTATCATTTCTTTTTACTCTTTTACCCTTACTATAACAACACAACAACAAATAAATATCAATACCCTGTATGGAAAAAGAGAGTTTTCCAGTCAGTTTTAAGTGGTCCCCCACTTTTTCTTAGTTTTGGTGCAAAATTCAAATGTCCCATTTTTTATGAATAGGAGGAAGTATATTATTAAGCTAGCATTTCATGTAGAGTTAAACTCTCAATTTTCTCATTTGTTTGTCCACATTAGAATTTTCTATTTTTAGAGAGAGAAATTTAATAAAAATTATTGATAGATATATTAAAGATAAATTATATCTACGTGAAATCTTGTTAAATTTGTCTTAATTTATTTTGTTTGTTATACAATTTTCATGATTTTTAATAATGCAAATCAAGAGATATTAAGATTTAAATTTTATTTAAAACAAGTGCAAAAAGAAAAAGTCTTAGTAAATAATGTTTATTTGTGAGAATAATAAATCACTTTTATGTGGTAGGATCAGGATGTGATAGAGTGAGAGTTTTGTATTTTAATTTTTTTTTGGTTTTGTTTATTTTAAGTTTTTTTTTTTTATAGTGATTTCAAATCACGGTTAATGATTAATAATTTTTTGGGGCAAAAATTGAAGTGAGACGGAGAAAAAAACATATAGTAATAATAATGTATCTTACATAGTACATCTGTACATAGTACATATATTAGGTTTCTATTGTCCTTTTTATAATAAAAACATATACTTCCTCCGTTCTGATTTACTTGCTACCATTGCATGGGCACAAATATTAAGGAATTACTGTGCAATGATGAGGAGTAGGTGGAAAGTTGCTTTTTTGGAATTTTTTAATATTATTTGTTGAAAAATAAAAAAGAAAAATAGGAGTAATTAGATATAGAGTAGGATAATAATAGGAGTAGGTATAACTTTAAATGATTGGTCTTTTACTAAAAAGGAAATGTAGCAAGTAATATAAAATTTCCCAAAATGGAAAATGTAGCAAGTATTATGGAACGGAGGAAGTATTAAATGAAGTGTAAAAATAAAATACCATAAATAATCTAAAACACTCATTTCTAAAAAATTCATGAAAAAAAAGAACTATATATATATTCTCACAATATAATGACTACCCTTCATTTAAAGTGGAATATTTAACGTCATGTATGAGGAGGGCATGTGATGCATTCACATTTCTAACTTAAAGGACTCTCGTGTGAGGGGGCGTGTTAGAATATATAACATATCCTAGGGCCTCAACCATAAGCTTAAGCTTTTGGTTGAGTTGATTCCTGGACGCTGTTGTTGGACCTTGTTAGAGTAGCATCTAATATGACTATAACAAAAGTTTAATGAAAAAAATTAAAAAAATTATATTTATATCACAATTAAAATCAAGCAAGAATTTTATTAAAAGTCTTCCTTTAAAATTTATTTTGTCGGATCTTATTAGATTATTTTTATCTTAGCTTACTAAAATAAGAGTTATTTAATGAAAAACGGAAGTTGTATTTAATTTTAATATAAATTTAATAATCAAAGTATTAGTATCTTAGTAAAATACAATTTAAATTTATTTTTTGAGGACAAAATACAAATAGTTGGATTTTAATTGAATTTAAATTGGATCGCACAAAGAGTTCACCTCATATTGGATTTTTATATATATTTTGAGTCCAAAGGGATATTTTTATACATATTGATAAATTCTAACTCGGGTTTAACTTGGTCGAAAGTAACAAGTACGTCTTAAATAAGGTAGGAGTGTAGGACAAGTGGGTCTTTTCAAAAAAAAAAAAATAGGACAAGTGTTGAAACCAAACAAAAGAAATGGAAATTTAAATAATAATGGGTGTTTGGTAAAATAATTAATTATTTAATTTTAGAGTATTTTAATATAAAAAAACGATTGTGTGTTCAAACCATTTAATATAAATATTTAGTTAATTAATTGGTTAAAACAATTTATTGTTATGAATAAATTATTTTTTAACAAGTTTCTGAATCAGTTAATCATACTAATTAATAAAATCAATTGATCTGATTCACTTTAATCAAATAATAGCTATTATTAGTGATTTATCAAACTCTTCAATAACATTATCTAATTAAAATAGTCACTCCAATCAACTATCACTTATTCTACATTTGCCAATAAATGCTAATACATTTATGAACACACATTTTACATATTGTACCTTAAAATGCTAATAAATGAATCAGCAACACATATCTAATGTTAGTTATCCCCATGTGAGTGTACCACAAAATATGTCCTTTTCTTAAAAATTTGTCCACAGAATTCTTTCTATTAATCTCATATACTCTATCCCAATCATTTTAGATGTCTCATTTCTTTATTTGGCAAAATCATATCAATTGTCTCATTTTCTTTTTTGTCTATTTTTTTTTACCTAAATACCCCCACTTTTTCAATTCCCAATACCCAACTACCACCTTTACAATTAATTTAATCAATTAAAATACCCATCTACCACTTTTTTAATGGACCCCACACCACCCTTAATAACCGTGAAAACCCAAATGGGACATCTAAAATGATTCGGAGAGAGTATAAATTTAACTTCCATTTTATTCTTTTAATATTTCACAATATTTATTTTAATCTCTTTTTTTAGTTTCTCAACCAAATACACGTAAAACAAACTTGGCGTGATAGAAAAGTAAAATAATACTTCCTCCATTCTATTATACTTATAAGTTGTAACTGTTAGTGACATGTTTCCATACCATATACCACAATCTGTTGCGAGTATTTTAAAATAGAGGTAATATAAAATATACTTGAATTTTTCTCAACCAAATACGCATAAGGCAAATTATAGTTACAGCTGATAGTGACATGTTTCTATACAATCTATCACAATCAGTTGCGATTATTTCAAAACATACGTTATTTAAAGTATATTTGAATTTTCTCAACCAATCCGCATAAGGCAAAACTTGTTGGGACCGATCGAGAAAGTAAAACGAAACTTCTTTCGTTCCACTATAGTTACAACTGATAGTGACATGTTTCTATTAGAGTATATAACATATCCTGGGGCCTCAACCATCATCTTAAGCTTAGGGATATGTTATATACTCTAATACACTCCTTCACACGAGAGCCCATTGGGCTAGAAGTGTGGATGCGTACATGCGTTGAATATTCCACTTTTAAATGAGGGGTGGTTCATGGTTGAGATTCGAACTTGTGACCTTTTGTTACACTGGCTTCTAATACCATGTCAAGGAACAAACTCAACCAAAAGCCTAAGCTGATGGTTAAGACTCTAAAATATGTGATATATACTCAAACAGTTTCCACACAATATGTCACAATCAGTTGCGTAATATAAAGTGTACCTGAAGTTTCTTGGCAATGTTAAAGTAATGAGCATGAACAGGAACCCAAAAAATATGTTGCCTTTCCTCAGGAATTCCATCAACCGGGAAAACTTCTTCAGCTTGAAACCAAATTCTGTTTAACTCATTATCAGCATTAGTATTATCACTGGTGTTTGTGGTGTAATCACCAAATCTTAAGTTTCCATATTCTCTTGAATAATCTCCTGCTGCTTCTAATGGTAATTCATTCTCTGGACCTTGACCATACCTCTATACAATTCAAAAATAACAATAACTATTTACTTATTTTTTTATCTGTTTGATCAATCAAAATGTTAAAAGTAAAAAGCAAATGAAAAAGTCGAGCAAAAAGTCAGCTATTTGGCGATTGACTTTGACTGTTGACGGTTGGCTTTTTTAGTTGGCATGTTTGACCATCTGGAAATGTTGGCTTTTTTTGTTGTCTTTTAAGCTAGCTGATGAAAAAGTCAGTTGTTTGTGGAGATGCTTAGTAAAATTTGAGTATTAGTTGTTGGCTGTTTATTAGACAAAAAGTGAGCTAACAAACCAAAAACCAACAAAAAAAGTTAGGTGGAGTACCAAATATTTTTTTGACTGTTTAACCAACCAACAAGTCGAAAACCAAAAGTCAACCAAAAAACTAAGTCAAAGCCATGTACCAAACACCACCTTACTAAAACACATTTATATTCTTGTGCCTTTTGAATTTGCTAATTAATACTCCCTCCAATTCAACATAAATGTCCACTTTTCTTATTTGGTAAAATCACTCTAATTGTCCACTTTTTTTTTTGGCAAAGATTTTTTTACCTAAATATCCCCAACTACCCCAACTTATATTATTTAAAATACCTCACCTACCACCTTTTCAATTATTATAATCACTTAAATACTCCACCTACCACCTTTTCAATTATTATAATTACTTAAAATACTCCACTACCATTTTTCTTAAAATGTGGTCCAAACTCAAAGTGGACACTTATTATGAATTGGAGGGAGTATATATTAAGAAAATCAAATAAAAATTCTTTTAGATATAGCGTTACAATTTTAAAGAGAAAAAGAGAGTGAGTATTTCAACGACATCTAGATTTAAGAGTTCTTTTCCCGAAAAAATTAAATTTTTTGAATGCACACTTTTTATAATTATTTAATCAATCAGCTTTACTTAACCAAATAATTGTACTTAAATAATTTGATTAAAGGTAGTTCATCAATAATTCAGTGGACTAAAGGTCTTTTACCTTTTCTTTATAAAATTTCACACTCAAGTTCATGTGATTCACATGAACTTTTGTGTGAAATTTTATAAAGAAAATTTTATATTTAAAAAAAGTTAAGTTGAATATATCATGAATTAATTATAAATCAATTTAAGTATATACTCAACGACAAGATTGGATTTTGTCTTAATTTTCAGTAAATACCATTTTTAGAAAATCTTTTAATTTTGATTTTTTCTATAAAAAATTTTCGTGAATAATATGATCTTTTATTGATTTTCCTACAATAATACGAACTTTTGATTAACCCTGAATAATGAGAAGTTTGATCTTATTTTCCTACATTGATCTTAATTCTGCTTATAAGTGCGAATTATGGTTAGTTTATTCATCTTAATTAATTGCATTTTCTTCCCCAAATTCATTTACAACGAAAAATTAGGGTTTTGAAATTGAATATTTTTTTTGCATTTTTTATTTTACTTGTTCAAGTTAAAGGTGAATCCATTTTTCACCCAAAAATGGTTTAGATTTTTTTCCTGTTTTTCCAGATTTAATTACATCAAAGTTTTGTATTGTGAGTAGGCAAAAATGAGTTGTGGAGTTAGAGAACCTTTTGTGGAATGCATGTGTAAAAATGGAAAAGCATAGAAAGCTTTACTGGAAAATGAAAGAGGATGGCTTTGAAAATGCAAAAGTCATATTTTACCTTTTCTTCCGGTTATTAAACCGGTAAGGGATGCCAGTGAAAAAATGAGATCAAACTTTGTATTATTCAACGTTAATTGAAAGTTCGTATTATTGTAGGAAAATAAGTAAAAAGTCGTATTATTCACGGTAAATTTATTTCGTGGATGTCTACTTTGTAATAAAAAATGACATTATTGGAGTTCGAAAAACGAATGTGATTATAATCTACTTATAGGGGTCGCTTGGATTGAGAGTAAATATTTAAGGTAGTAAAAAAAGTCAAACTAATGTAACAAAGGTAATTAGATATGCAAATGAGGTTATTATAATAATTGTGATAGAGGTAGAATATGAGTAGATTAAAAAGGATGAATAGAAGAAGAATTGATTTCACTCATTTGGAGGTAAAGAATTCTTCCACCTCCCCCTAGGGTAAATTTATACCCCAAAATAAGGGAATTTATTGTTATTTTCTCTATATTTTCATTACCTTCTAATTCATTTTTTCACCTCTCCAACAATCAAATTCCTTTAATCATCTACTTAAGTAACCTTAAATTCCTACTTTGACTTTTATTACCCCTTAAATATTTACTCTCAATCCAAACGACTCCATAAGCACAAATTTTTACATCGGTTCCAATTTAAAAGATAATCATTTTTAATTTTGTTTTATTAGTTACTCTTTGAAATTATAGCGTATGTGTTTCGTTTAGTTTTGCTCATTTATAAACCCACTAATTTCATATTAATAGCAGAATTAAAAGCTACAAAAAATTGATATTAATATAATGTATATTGAGATCAATCAAATAAGATTCACTTGACTATATGTTTTAACTTATCAGCTAGTCTCTTAAGAGACTATCTCTTTGGGAGACGTATCTCAAGTCCAGTCCATTAAAGATTAACACCTACTTAGTGTATTTTTAATGCCCACTTATATCATTCTTAATGTTTACTTACCGCATCCTTAATGCCTGCTTTTAATATCTCAATGTCTACTTACATCATTCTAATGTCTCCTTATAATATTTTAAAATATATATAATGGGTCAGTCCAATCAAAGATAGTCTCTCAATGAGACCGTTTCTCACAGGAATTTATATTAACTTTTAATTAAAAATAAAATACAAATTAATTCTGCATTGTGCCAAAAAATGGGACAAATATATGATTGGCAAATAACTATTACCAAGAGTTGTTGATAAGTTTGACGAGTTGAAAGTATTGATTGATAATTTAATTGTTTAAACTATTAATTTATAGAGATACTTCTGCATATAATACTTATTACTGATAATGACATTTTTGAATTAAAGAAAACGAATTCCAAAACACCCGAAAGACTGATTGGTAAATAATCTCACAGGTCATGCGCTTGGTGGAAATTATTTTATTTAGTCCATATGATATCACAAAATCAGAACAACAGTTCCATGGAGATTATGATTCATGATCTTATATATTTTTATTATTTTGAAATTAAGTAAATAAATATTCAACAGACCCTCTCTTGAGAAACCGTTTATAGTATAGATGTCTCTCAAAAGTCCAGTCCATATTTCCCTTTTAACTTACAAAATCACCAATTAGTTTTTTCTTTTAATTTATAAATTGGGTCAGCTTCAAAACTTGAGACGTCTATTGTATATACGTATAAAGTAAGAATTTGTGAATATTTAATTAGGAAAAATAAAAGAAGAAATAATGAAGATTTACCTGCCAATTCCAAAGACCAAGGTGGGCCCAGTATTTAGGAATAGCCACATCTCCAATATGAAGGGATGGATCTGCATTACCAGCTATTCCATAGTGTACAACTCCTTCTATCCTAAATAAACTTAATAATAATTGGGTAGTTATGCCTGCATTTACCTGCAACATATTCATCACAATTTTTTTTATATTTTTCTATTTGTTTTGTTTTTAAATATTTTAGATTTATTTTTGAGCTAGCATATTGTGTTGCATATGTGTTTATAACAGATCCAACAATTGTTAAATTAAATTTGATTTTAACTTGATTTTAAAATTAATTAATTTAAAATTATGTGAAAATCATACAGATTCAATGAGTATTACCATGCCAAGGCCTGTCATAACCAAGATCACTTTCTTCCCTTCAATAGTTCCGAACCGGAATCTTTTGCCTTGAAAATACATTGAAAATAATATCAATATCTCATGTTCATTTTAGTAGTTTGATTTAGAAAAAAATGACAATAATAATAATAATAATAATAATAATAATAATAATAATAATAATAAAAATAAAAGAAATTGGATATCAATACTTTTGGGCGCATAATAATCGAGTATAAATGTATTCTAAATAAAAAATTTAAAAATATTTTGAAATTAGAAAATTTTGTTCAACCTAGACTTGTTTACTCAGATAATTACTAATATTGATTGACACAAATATTTCATACTATTTGTTCGAGAGAAAATATTTCATACTATTGGAATAATCTTTTTATGATAATTCAAAGTCTGGTTCATCTTCATAAAATATTTCAAGTTTTATGAATAAAAAAAAAACATTCTTTATGTACAAAGAAATTATCAATGAACTATTAATTAGAAATTTTGTTGTGATTGTCTTTTAAATAAATTATTATGAAAATTGGGTCGTCTTATCTCAGTATGAACTAGTATCGCTTTTTTCAGGCAATGTCTTGGGCTCAATTCTCACCTAACCTCTTTTCCTCAGGCTAGCATGTAATCAAAATAAATAAAAATTAAATTATCAAGCCTTAATAGTAAGTTCTAGATTACTGCTTGTTTTAAGAAATAAAATATTAAATATTATGTAAAATAGTATATAGAAGTAATTGTTTGAAACTATTTCCTATTGTTAATTTTTAATTTTAATTATTTTCTTAATTAGTAAGAAACTAATATAGATTTCATTAAAAAAAATATAATCATCAATGGTTTCAATTCAATTAAAAAAATTAGATCTGAAAGTCAATTATTAAACAATTTCTTCATTAATGAAACAAAAAATTGAATTAAACTTTGTTAGAGCAACCCATTATTTTCCTTTTTTACTTTTAATAAATCTAATAGGGTTATTAGTTATTACCAAAAACACCAAAAAAATATTTAATTAAGGGCTAACTATTTATTCTTCAATGAAATATTATAAACCATTATAGTTATGTAAAATTCTCTAATAAAAAACATTTACCAAGCAAAATTAACAAATTAAATTCATATAGTATGAATTAAGTATTATTCTTCAACAACACCGTCTTTCGGTGAGACGACCTCAAACAAAGAGTCCATATTCTCACAGTAAAAATTAGTTATGGGGTATTTAACCTATATTTTAGGCATGCGACTTTCAGTAAGACTGTCTCATACAACAATTTATGTATATATACCTGCAAAGTCAATAGTAAGCTTGCTTGGAGTGAAGCTAGGAGATTGAAGAAGAGGGTTGAGCTCAAATGTGTTGGGTATAATAACACCAAGATAAGGACCTTTAGTGTTAGCCCTATTTATTAGATACATTGTTTTTTTGGGTATTTCACCATTTACTCCCTTTTGATCATAAATCACAAAGAGAAGAAAAATTATTGACTTAATAAGAAACTTCATTTTTCTCTTATCATAGAAAATGATTTCAAGTGAAAGAAATTGGTTTAGAATTGTGAATGGTAAGCAATACTCTACCACTATATATATATATAGTTGGTGACAAGGTGTTGTGTGTTGCTAAATAATTGTACTACATAATTTGGTGTAGAGACAAAATTGTTTTTTTACCTAGTATTATATTAGTTATGACTAATCAATATTACATTAATGAAATTTCTTTTATTATTTATGATTGAAATCAATAGTTGGTATATTGTTGTTAAGAAAATGTTAAAATATTGTATTATTCATTAATAAAAGGTATTCTACAGGGTAGAACTTAATTTTTAAGAAACGTCAGTGGTAGGATTTTTTTTAAAAACTTTTACAACACACTGTACTGTTTAATTTTATTGAACTGTAATATTATAATTACTCTATAATTTGGTGTAATCAATGTTATTACATTAAAGAAATACCGTTTATCATTTATGATTAATCAGTAGTTGGATAGAAAAAATTAAAAGATTTTATTATTCACGATGATTTTTCCTTAAATTATTATTCTTAATTAAATGAATAGTGAATTAGTATTTACTTATTTTAGTCAACTCAAATTATAGAGCAACTTCTTCTGATATGAATTAAAATTATTTAATCCCAAATACAAGCGAACCTTTCTTAATCATATAAGAATTGCTATTCTAAAGCGTCACTCTCAAACAATCCAAATAAATAACAAACAACAAATAATTAATATGAATTATGATTATTTATTAAATCAAGTTAAAATAGATATCATAAAATAAGAAACTATTATTTTTATGATATTTTTGCACAAATAAATAGAAAATTTCATGTTCACTTATTTTATTCAACTGATCAAATTATGAGGCATATCTTTAAATATTCCCTCAGTTTTCTAGCGTTCTTTCCTTTTGGAATATTTTTCATCTTAAGAGAAATTTGATTAATATTTTTGAGATATATTTAGAAGATAAAATATATCCATATGAAATCTTGTCAGATTTGTTATAATGTACTCCCTCCGATCTTATTTGTTCTTCCACTTTGGGTTTTTAACAAATTTTAAGGTAGATATAATCTTTGGGTTGTAATAAGTATTGTTTTAATTAAATAGTAGTGTGAAATAATGATTGTATTGGAAGTATGAGAGAGAAAATAATTAAATAGTAGTGTGAAGTAAGAAAAGTGGGATTTTAAGGGGTAAAAGTGAGATGAAAACTTTCCAAAAATAGAAAGTATTCTAAAGTGGAAGAACTTTTGTAACTACCCGTTATAGTAAGGTGGAAGAACTTAAAAGAACGGAGGGGGTATATTTTTATATTTTTTATTTTTTATAATTTTTTATTATGCGTATTTAGAAATATTTAAGCTCAAAATTTACATTGTAAATTGTAAAAAAGTAAACGAGAAAAAAAATATGAATTTAGATTATTTATCAACATTCTAATCTCAAATACTAGCTAACTTCTTATAATTATAAAAACTAAATTTCTGAAAATCCTTTTCTCAAATAATCCAAATATATAATTGAACAACTAATAATATAATCCATTGATTTAAATTACAATTATTTATCTATTATCTACTCCCTCCGTTCCCTAAAGAAGTTCCCACTTTCCATTTTGGGTGTTTTAATTGTTGTTCCATAAGGAATCTTTTTATTTATATTACAAATTTTGGACAAAAATAACCTCACTCATCCTCATTTTAATATTTTAATAATGATTATGAGCTCACATATCTTCCTCTAACTCCATTTTAACATTTTTATATTTCTTATGGTCCTCACGTGTTTCCTACTAACTTAATAAAAACATTTTTTTAATTAGTTGTGGTCCCCATATTTTTTCCACTAACTTTCTTTAAATTTTAATATTTGTGGTTGACACTTTTCCTCTATCAAATTTATTATTCAATAAAATAATATCTTCACTGTCTAATAGATTTTACTTTTCTTAATTCCCGTGAACATTCCCATGAGAACATCAATAGAGAACGGAGAGAGTATCATTTATCTATTATTTAATCCATAAACTATTAAAAAAACCCTAAGATCAGTTTCATATTGGCAAAAATACTATTCTCTAACAACTTTTTCTTGTTTTTAGCTTTCCACCTGTCCTAGCTACTCGTTTCTTTCTGATTAAATTTCCATTTTCGCTTTCTTCCTCCTTTCCTCAAATTTCGCTTTGGTCTTGGTTTTGATCATTCACATTTGTCATCTTTATTAATTTATGATCTTATTGGGTAGTGATGGTCACGGGCTCACGGGGCGGGTTACTTGAAACTGAACTTGTCCTGAACTGCTGAAGAACCGTCTCGAAATCGGAGTCATCTGATAGACCTGTGGAACCGTTGGTAGGAACCGGCATAGAGAACCGCAAACTGAGTCTTCCAGACGTATCTTTGTTGATAATTTTAATTATATTTAAACCTAAACAATATATGGCCCGTTTGGTAGGTGGTATAAACGGTGGTAATGAAATAAAAAAAAGTGTAATTGTGAGGTAAATATATATGTCAAAGAGATGCTATACCGAGTAAATTCCGACTGTTTTGGATGGTTGGAAATTTTCATTTTTTTTTGTAGTGGACAGTCATGCTTGTCCAAGTTCAATCAAATCATTTTCTTCATAAAATTTATTCCAATGCATTACCATTGGGATGGGTGATTAGGTATGAAAATTTGTGAAAAAAAAATAAATTTTGTTATCAAAGTTTTATGGGAATGATATAGAACTTTTGATGAAATTTTACACTATAAATTATTCTCATTACCATCATTTAGTACCACTAACCAAACGGACGGATAATAATAGTAAATAATTTAAAAACCATTCAAAGAGTAAGTTTCGATAATAATTAATAAGGGTACGTCCACATCATTATAATACAGATAATTAATATTTATATAAAGAAAAAAAACCAACGGTCCAACCGTCCAACTCAGGAATTGAACAGCTAAGAACCATTAACCTAATAATTTGAGTCGGGTTCTAGCTTTTAGGAACCAAAATCGAATGAAACCAAAACCGAAACTAACTCAATCCGGACCGTATGTGTCCATCACCATTCTTAAGTAATTGTTGTGTGGTGTTAATTTTGCTCCTTTTCTCATTTCTCTCATCTCAATTTCATATTAAGTTGTTAAATTTTCATCTTTTATATTGAAAAGTCTAAATATTGTAAAATTTTTATTTGTTCTTGGTCCTTCACTCCTTCTCGTTACAAACTTTTTTTATTAGGATTTTACGCCTTGGCAGCATTATCCTTTATAGGTATGAGTTGTCGCTTTCATTCCCCTTTAAACCTTGATCATAATCTATCTATACATAATACTAAAGCAAAACACGGCTAACATAAGCAACCTAAAAAATTGATGAGGTGTCAGCTTCTTATGAAAAATTTCCCCTCCATTTAACAAAGATGACATCATGCTTTATGATGACTATAAGAATCTTAAATGCTAAGAATAATTAAGACTAAGAATAATTAGGATGATTAATTTGATGACCATTATTAAAGGCTTTTAAATGGGACTATAACAAATATTTTGAAATTTGAAAATACATTATTGTAATAGAAAAAAAAATAATTATTATGAATAACGAACATATATTGCACCATTACAATTTAAAGGGCATCATTAATAATAGTTGAGATACAACAAGTGTAGCATTCAAAGAGGTTTTTCAGAATTTATAATTACATGAAATATTTTTTTCGTCCTAATATTTCTTTTTCTGATATAAATTGTTCTATATATTTCAATTACCTACGTTTTTTAATTCAACCTCAACATCAAATATTAGCTATTGTTATTAATAATAATTCATTAGAAATCAATAACTAATAATTTAGAATTCATTTTCTTTGTTTTAAAAAAAAAAAAATCGTACATCGCACGGGATTATCTAGTTTTCTATAAACCAGATACACCGAATATCATAATAAATTAAATTGGTGCGTGATATTTAATGAATGAATAGACAGCCTTAGACAAAGAAAATAAGTAATGGGTAGTGCTTGCATTTTCTAAAAAGATATTATTTTAATGGTTGCAATGAGCAAGGAGGATACCACGAGGCCATTTTCACCTTTTATTTTATTTTATTTTTTTTTCTTATCTCTTAGTTAGGGTGCACGTGATTCATGCCCTATATATAGTACATGGCTAAAATAGACGGGAGAAACTTTTGGGTCGGTCTTCATGTCCTTATTCTCCTTATGAGTACTCATTTTACTTTAATTTATAATTAATATTTTAAATATTTTTTGATTTTTTTTGTTCTATTCATTTAAAGTATGGAAAAGAACCAAGGAGATTATAACACCATTCTATTAAAAGCTATCATTGTAATAGAAATAAATAATGATTATTGAAAGCATGAGAGCGCAGTTGGTAAAGATGCGGAAATAAATAATGATTAATATTGCTTGAAATCATAAAAAGAGTTAAATGTTTAGTAAAAAGAGAAAAGAGTTATAATAAGAGAAAACTAACCATTAATATGTTACAATCAAGTAATTTTTAGGATTAAAAATGTAAATATATGATAATATCTTTTAATAAAATTTGTTTCAGCTTATCAGTTTTTTTGGTCAGGTTTCTCGTAGCCTTCTTTTGATAATGTTGTGACAGTGAAAAGTAGGATGTGTAAGAGGAAGATGAGTGAAGCCTCGATATATGTTATGTTGTGGGTTATTGAGACGTTGTATCAAGCATGGTTGCAGTGCAATCTTCGTGTTTTTGGGGAACCAAGTCTTCCAGCTATTCATGTGGCTCATAATATTGTTTTTTTGGTAGCTGTTAGGCTTGATGATAAGTGCAAGAGTTGTGTTTTTGGGGAACCAAGTCTTCTAGCTATTCATGTGGCTCATAATATTGTTTTTTTGGTAGCTGTTACTCTGTTAGGCTTGATGATAAGTGCAAGAGTTGGTTTATTATATTGTTTAGCGTTTTTTTTTTCTTTTCGTTCCGTTGTTGGCTTTTTGTTGCTTTGGTGTAGTGTAACTTTCCTATCGTGTTTTGGAAGTGTTCTTTTTATAATTTAGGTTTTTTAAGTTTTTTTTGGGTTAATATATTTTTTTTACTTGCAAAAAAAATATTTTAATAAAATATCCTAGATACATGAGGTTATTTTTGTCCAAGAAAATGTCCTGAATTAAAAAAAAATTATTATGAAAATTAGAACTTTGTAAAATTTCCTTTTGGAGAAAATGATAAGCATAAGAACGGAGGATTATGATCAAATAAGTAGAGAATTGAAGTATATAAACCAGGGTCTTCGAATATTCAACATGGAATAGTGTCAAAAAAAATAAAACGAGCGAGAACACACTACAACAAATATAACTTTTTGCGACATTGAATTTAGTGGCATTTAAAAAATGCCACTAATTTATATTTTTAGTGTAATAATTATTGATTTTTATTTTAAGTTCCATTATAAAGTGATTTAGCGACACTTTTATTTGGTCTTTAGTGGCATATGTAATTGTCACTATAGTCTATAATGACATTTGTGGGAAATGTCACTAGATCTTATGTCGCAAAAAGCTTTACACTATGTTTGGATAGCAATTTTGGATGGAAAAGAAAGGGAGGGAAGTGGAAGGGAGGGAAGGGAAAGGAAGGGAAGAGAAATGGAAGGAAACTAGTTCTTGTTTGTCTAGGAGGGAATGGAAGAGAAAGGAAGGGAGATTGTGTTTTCCTTCCAAATCTTTCTACTTTTAGAGGGTTTACAACTCTTAAAAAATTTATCCAAATTTTCCTTTCAATTCCTCCCCTCCAAATCCCTTCCCTCCCATTTTGCTATCCAAACAAGGGATTCTTCCTCTCTCCAAATTTCTTCCTTTCCTTTCCCTCAATTTCCTTCTATCCAAACACACCCTTAGTGTGACTTTTTATTATGCTACTAAAGGGTTTAATAAATTGTGACATTTACACTACATCCTCTATATATACTATAAAAAATTTGAAATAGCAACATTTAAATTAAATTGTGTTAATATGATTAAAAGAGAGAGAGCATGAGAAATCAATGCATGGATAGAAATTAATGAAAGTGATGAAAGTATTTATAAGGGCTCGCTTGAATTCAATGTAAATATTTAAGAGAGTAAAAGGTAAAACTAATGGCCGGAATAGACAAGGAGAGATGCAAATAAACTAGTTGAAAAAGTTATTATGAAATAGGTAGAATTAGTGTACATTAAAAAAGATGATGGAAAAGGGTTGATGATTTCCCTATCTGAAAGCTAGAAAAGCATTCGGTAAATTTATATCCTAAAATAAGAGATTTAATAATTGTTATTTTATCTATAATGACTTCTTTCACTTCTTTACTGATCAAATTTCTTTAATCTTCTATCTAACTAACTTTTTTATTTATCCCTTAAATATTTACTTATATTCCAAGCTAACCCAAAAGATATTTTTAATGTTTAATAAAACAATATGTAAACAAATCTATCCGACAAGGGTGTTCATAATGGATACCCGACATTTTGGACACGGGACAGCCGTGTACGGTATACCCGGTCTGTTGAGTACTTGTTTTAATGGCCCATGTCCCGGGCCGATTGATTCCATTATCGGGTATCCGATTTTATTTGGTGAACATATTTGGTTTATGAAATTTAAGTTGTGAGAGATTCATGATTTATGTTGGATGTATTTTAATTTTGTTGTTGATATTGGTGGAATAGTCCAACTATTTGACTAATTTGGGCAATTTCCGGTGATTTTTAAGTTTCTTACTATTGAACATCAATTGGCTTTCAGATTTGCCCTGAATTCTTCATATTTGACTGCTGGAAAAAGGATTTGAAAACCAAAAAGTAATGAATTGACGTGGGTAGTGTTTTTACTGAGTAATTCTAGGTTAATAACCGTTATTTGTCAACTTCGCAAACAACACTCATATGGAGGGATTTGATAGGGTGACATTTTTGAAATTGTAATATATCTTTTTGTGTTTT
Source organism: Amaranthus cruentus (assembly GCA_019425755.1). Taxonomy (NCBI): domain Eukaryota; kingdom Viridiplantae; phylum Streptophyta; class Magnoliopsida; order Caryophyllales; family Amaranthaceae; genus Amaranthus; species Amaranthus cruentus. The sequence continues at coordinate 8,768,050 of CM033466.1, forward strand.
ACTTATTTTATTAGTATATTTTTTATTTTTTATGATGATTTACACATCATAGTGATTGATTAGGATAATCTAGTTTTTACTAAAAGATTTCTTTTCTAAAAATTAGAATTGACCGGGTGTCTAGGTTGACATTTTGAGTAGGAAAGAATTTTTATTAATTTACCTTTTACATTTCTGATCATCAGGTACCCAACTCAATTTATTTTGCGGGCATGTGGCCATGATCCTAACTAGTTAAGACGGGTCGGATACCAAACTCGTAATTTTTTAAATAAACTACCCATTATTGTGAATACGGATCGATAAATCGAGTTAAACGGGTCAAATTTTTATGAGCGTTGTACTTCTCCACACCGTACACAATTCTTAAAGAGAGATAACTACCAATCTCTCATAGACGTCATAATTATCAACAAATTTTTAACATTCAAATTTATGGGATGTTGTTGAAAGTGATTTTGAACATAGCCTATTTTTAAAAAGGAAAATACTAACAGTCACAAATGCTCCCGTTAACAAATTATATCATATTATATCATATCATTATATCATATCATATTATATCATATAATATAATATATAAATATATAATATTTGCCCTGTTCCGTATTGATGTTCCCATAGGCAAGGTTTACAGGAATTAAGAAAAGTGAAATCTTTTAGATAGTGGGGATATTATTTTATTGAATAATAAATTTGATGGAGGAAAAGTGGGAACCACAAATATTAGAAAAGTATTTAAAGAGAGTTAGTGGAAAAAATATGAGGACCACAACTAATTAAAAATGTTTTTATGAAGTTAGCGGGAAACATGTGGGGACCATAAGGAATATAAAAATGTTAAAATAGAGTTTGTGGGAGATATGTGGGCCCATAATCATTATTAAAATATTAAAATGAGGATGAGTGAGGTTATTTTTGTTCAAAATTTGTAATATAAATGGAAAGATTCCTTATGGGAACAACAATTAAAACACCTCAAAATGGAAAGTGGGAACTTCTTTAAGGAACGGAGGGAGTATATATTTTAATACTATAAAAGTGTTGAAAAATTCCAATTGTCATCTTCTAAGGAGACATGATAAATGTAATTATTTTAGTGGATGATAGTTGATTATATCTTCTAAGGAGGCCTAACAAATGTAATTATTTTAGTGGATGATAGTTGATTACATTACACTATTTACTTAATTTAGAATTTGATTATTATAAAAAGTAGAGCTAAATTAAATTAGGTATAGTATGAAGTATAATTTGTATAACAATTATATATAACTAACCTATAATTTGATATATTTATTTTAATTGAATGAAAAACTTATGTATATAATAAACAATTTTAAAAAATCATACAATACTATAAAAGTGTTCGAAAATTCCAAGTGTCATCCTTTAAGGAGGCATGACAAATGTAATTATTTTAGTGGATAATAGTTGATTACATTATATAATATTTACTTAATGTAGAATTTGATTATAAAAATTAGAGCTAAATTAGGAGTATAATTTATATGACAATTATATATAACTAACCTATAATTTGAAATATTTATTTGAATTGAATGAAAAATTTATGTATGTAATAAATAATTTAAAAAAAAATTAAGTATTTATATATTTGCATTATTCTTAAAAGTTATATTTATATATATTCACACTCATTGATTTTTGTACATTGCACGAATTTCTATACTAATAAAAAATTGAAAATATAGTAAACTTGAAAGGGTCATGATATTTAAATCCTGAGGGTTGTATGTAAAAATCAATAAAAAAAAACTTATTATCAAATTTTTTAGTGTTTTTAAGAGAATCAAAAATGGAAATTGAAAATAATTAATGCTTTATATAATTATTTTAAATTCCAAAAAAAAAATTGAAATAATAAAATGTAATAGAATATCTTATAATTCCAAAGTAAATATAATATTAAGTACATTAAAAATTTACTAGATTCTTTTCTTATATACAGCTTTTAAGACGGTATATTCTCCAACTAGAAATATAGTAAAATTTTTGGAAGCCTAGAGGTACCTTTTGTCCTTTCCTAGCTTTGCCCATTAGGTACATACACCAATTACTTGTATCATAGTACACCAAAACTTTATAGACAAACCTTGGATCTAAGTCCTAAGTTAAAGGCCAGGAGGGTTAAAAAAAGGAACCACATTTGAAATTAACTCCATATTCAAAGGAACCCTAAGAGCTGCACCTAGGATTGCCGGTGTTTTCGTTCTTCCTACCCATGACTCCGTCCATGGTCCACCGCCTACCTCCAGAGCTGCCATGTTACTTGTTGCCTCCAAAATAACCTTCAACAATGACCATGTCCAAATATTTCAGTTGGTTGTTAAGAATTTGAAATAATTCTTCTTATAACTCGTCTTGTATGAGACCGTCTTACCATGAGACAGGCTCATATAATTAGCATGCTTTTTTGATTGATCATTTTAGCTCATAAATGTACATGGGCAAACCTAATAGAGATAGTCTCACAATGAAACCATCTCATTTCAGAAGTTGTGTTCTTCCTAGACCTTAGACCACTGAGGCCAAGGCCCAGGTGCACTAACTAGTTGCTTATCAGAATCATTGTCCGAAAAACGAAACATATACAAAGTACAAAATTAGAGAGAGAACCTTTCCCTTGCTCCCATCGGATGTTCGTTCCCATAGATGCAGGTTTAGTTGACCGGAGCAAGTGTCTCTGCATATATCAATGAGACCTGTATCTGGGGTAGGCGCTTTCAACATTACTCCTTTATCTTCGGTTCTTCCCTCTAGTTCCACCTACATCAGGGTAAGGGACGGTTTTATTATCGTTGTAAATTGTAATGTCAAATTCATTAGAATGTTTTGTGCATGTTTAGACGACGCTTATGTTCTCTTGACTCTTCAATTTACCTCAAGTGAAGTACCCGTATCAGAGTTTCAAGTTTCAACAATCATAGTTCAGAAACACTGGTGTCTAGATTGCATACCTCGTAGGATCCATTATCGGCAGAAACTTTCCAGTAACCCCACGGAGAAATTTCCCACTCGACATCCCCATTCCAAGGCACAAATTCATAGAAAACACCTTCATAGTGAACTCCGACCTGCGACAGAATTCACGGGGTATCAGAACATGCCATGCAACTAAACCTCATTTAAGCTCAACAAATCATTTCCACCACGTGTTAAAGAACCAGGACGACTGCAAAGAATTCGAAGAAAAAATCGGAAATTTAACATTACTCCATAAGCAAGTATAGTTGTGGAAACATACTAATGCTGCATTTTCAATCCTGCCACCAGGCAGCGCCCTTAACCCTCCAGCAGAAGTCACGGATATTTCTCCGGTCACACCCTCAAAGACATTACATTGGATCTGTTTAAACAGTGAATTTTTTTGTTTAGTTTGGAATTAAATTATTATAAACGAATCATTTGTCACTGTTGTAGTAGAAATCGAAAAGCTACACGGTAAAACATGTAACCAGAAATCAGAGATGAGTAGATATTGTGTTTACCCAAAACCATTTTTTGGGAAAACCCGCACCCCAATTCTTTTCTGAATACGAAGGAGCGTTTTCAAATTCGAATCTTTCACCATCCCACTCGATCCAACCTGAAATAACGATCAATGTTTCACATATAAATGCAGGAAAACAGAATAGGTTTCACAAAAGAAACTGCCTTCAGAAACGTCGTATTGCCACACAGTGATACCATTATTTAAAGCAAACATAATACTCCCTCCGGTTCTTTTTTATTATCCACTTTGGGTTGGGTACGCATATTAAGAAAGTGGTAGTTGTGGTATTTTAAATGATTACTCCTTCCGTTCCCTATTGATGTTCCCATAGGGAATGTTCACGGGAATTAAGAAAAGTGAAATCTTTTAGATAGTTGATATATTATTTTATTGAATAATAAATTTGATGGAGGAAAAGTGGGGACAAAAAATATTTAAAAAGTATTTAAAGAAAGTTAGTGGGAAAAATATGGGGACCACAACTAATTAAAAAATATTTTTAGGAAGTTAGTGGGAAACATGTGAACACCATAAGGAATATAAAAATGTTAAAATGGAGTTAGTGGAAAATATGTGGACCCATAATCATTATTAAAATATTAAAATGAGGATGAATGAGGTTATTTTTGTCCAAAATTTGTGATATAAATGGAAAGATTCCTTATGAGAACAATTGAAACACCCCAAAATGGAAAGTGGGAACTTCTTTAAGGAACGGAGGGAGTATAATAATTGTAAAGTTGGTTAGTTGGAGTATTTAAGTGTTTATAATAATTGTAAAGGTGGTAGTTGGGGTATTTTAAATAATATAAATAGGGGTATTATGGTTTTTACTTGTGTGAAAATAGGGTATTTAGGTAAAAAAATTTTGCCAAAAATAGAAAGTCGACAATTGGGGTGAATTGATCCAAAAAGGAAAGTGGACAATAATTTTGGAGTGGAGGGAGTATGAATCAAGTTGCATCAACATGCCAAAGCATTAAAAAATTTGGGTTGGCTACATGAACGCTATGTACTCAGACTCTTGATTTTGCTTTACGTACCCATGTCTGATCCTTGATGCTCGGACATTGGTATGACACTTAGACACTTCATTTTAGGCTTGAATATTTAGACGAATCTGACACTTGGACACATGTACCAGTATCCGACATCGGTAAATCCTCACGAGTTTTTATGTTGTGTACCAAGTTGCACGCTGTTACAAAAAAGATCAGACGGTTGACTGTCCGGTGGGTATACAGGACCTTAACTTTTTTAATTGATCACTTTGATTTTAATTACTATTGCTTAATAAAAGAATTTAATGGCACATACATTTACATAAATCATTTCATATTCAAGAAAATTTACACTTTAAGGAAAAAAAATGGAAAAATTACCGTGAATAATACAACCTTTTGTTAATTTCCCAATAATAATACGAACTTTTAATTAATCATGAATACTACCAACTTTGGGGGATTTTTCCTTGAATAATACCAACTTTAGTTTATTAACTAATTTACTAAATATTCTTTGTCATAGAATCATCTATAGTTTGATTTTTAGCATGTTAGGTATATTCTAGGAAAACACCCCCATTAGTTGGTATTATTCATGGTTAATCTAAGTTGGTATTATTATAGGGAAATAAGCAAAAAGTTGTATTATTCCTAATAATTTTTCCCAAAAAAATTGATGCATTTTCTTACCCATAAAACATCTGAAGCACAAATTATGAAGAAAAAGTTAAATACATATAATCAAATAAAGAACTAATGACACCATAGAAGTACCTGTTGATAGTCCCCCGGCCATGCATACTTGCCAGTGAGGTTCAAAAACAGGAAAAGCCGCGAGCCAGCCTGCTGTTGATTTTTGCTTAGAATTGGAATTGCCCCAGCCATATACAGGACGGGTACTATACTCCCAACGAGCTGTTTTCACAGTTTCAATATTGTCTGACCTGTCAAGAAACATACCGCCCGTTTAGACTGTACAGTTTAGACTTGGAGAAACTTAGAAAGGAAAGGCTAGGTCAAAGACAACGTGGATAATTGAAAGTAGAATAAGAATGGAAGAATAATGCAGTGTGTTTTCATATATTTACATGTAGTGTAATTACAAGTATATATAAATAATACAAGAGTTATCAGTTGCAAAATCTTAGGAGAAATCAAGCTAATCACAATAATTTAGGAGAAAATCAAGTTAGGAAATTATACTAAAATATACAACATAATTGACAGCATATATTATGGAGATATGCATAATATTAGGGGTATAATCTTGTGTAATACTCCCCCGCAAGCTCATGTGTCGGGTCGATACATGAGTTTGGAAATCAGATTATAATGTAGTGCTAGTAGCAAGCCTTTTGTGAAGACATCTGCAAGTTGTTGATTAGAGGGCACAAAATGAGTACGAACATGCTTTGTGCACTCATGAAAAACGGGATCATTTGCTATGTGAAGAGCCGCTTGATTGTCACATGATAAGCTGGCAGCATGTGATGAAATACCCAATTCTTGAACAAGAGTTTGTAGCCAAGTAAGCTCACTTACTGTGTGTGCCATGGCTCGATATTCAGCTTCAGTTGACGAACGTGACACTGTCGCTTGTTTCTTTGTGCGCCAAGAAAGAGGACTTGGACCTAAAAAGGTGCAATATCCAGTTGTTGATCTACGTGAGGTAGGACAAGAAGCCTAATCGGCATCGCAATAGCCATGTAATCCTAAAGACATATCAAAACAGCCCCTGACTTTGGTATATTATTATCATCCGACTCTTCTTTAGAAATTTTTCATACTTTGATCTTGCCACTTCAATCCCCAAAAAATATTTTAAAGGTCCCAAATTTTTCATGTGAAATCGGAGGGATAAAAATTTCATCACAAGTGATGTCATTTGAGTATCATCCCCTGAAATTAAAATGTCATCAACATAAACAAGTAACACAGTGATTAGCGAGCCACGAGATAATGTAAACATGGAGTAATCAGCTTTTGATTGAGTAAAACCAACTTCAAATAAAGCTTGTGAGAAAGTATTAAACCATGTCCGTGAAGCTTGTTTTAAACCATAAAGTGATTTATTTAATCTACAAACTCAAGTCTCCCCTTTTAAATTCCCATGTAAAAAGGCGTTTGAAACATCTTATTGATGAACAGGCCACTTTTTTGCTGCTGCTATACTAACTACAGTAAGAACAGTGACCAATTTGGTGACTGGTGCAAACACATCAGTAAAATCAAAGCCCTCCAATTGAGAATATCCTTTTTCTACTAAGCGAGCTTTAAATCGATCAATCGAGCCATCAGGTTTATATTTGATACGATAAACCCATTTACATCCTATAGCTTGCTTACCAGGAGGTAAAACGTCCAAAGTCCATGTATTGTTTGCTTCTAAAGCTTTTATCTTTTCTTCCATAGCCTTTCTCCAATTTGGGTCTTTACGAGCAACAGAAAATGAGGTGGGCTCAATGTGTTTTATTATGGTGTTAACAAAATGCAAATGACTGTGAGAATAAAAATTAAGGCACAAATAGTGAGATATGGGATATGAGTTACCTAATGACGATGACGAAGAATCGGTAGAGGCCATATTGATCTTAACTACATAGTCAGCGAGTTTCTGAGGTGGACGGCGCGGACGAATTGAATGTCTTGACAAAGAAGAGCTAATATTGTTTTGATGATTCAAGAAAGATGGAGTTTCGGAAGGGCATGGAGTAATGGATGTATTATTTTCAGTTATGGATTGTGAAGTAGGATTTGGCTGCATTGCTAAGACATCATTCTCATGTAATGGGTAAATTGTAGGTGATTCCATATCAGGAATAGGCAGATGGACTTAAAGATAAATTGGTTTTAAAAGGAAAAATAGATTCATAAAAAACTACTACATCTCTACTAACTAAGAAACTTTTAGTATCAATGTCATACAAACGATATGCTTTTTGACTGACTGGATAACCAACAAAAATGCAACGTTTGGCCCGGGGTTCAAATTTTTGTGGATGATTAGTGGCAGTGGAAGCATAACATAAGCATCCAAAAGCTCGAAGATGATTGAAAGTGGGAGGGGTCCAATGAATAATTTATAAGGAGTTTTGCCTGGTAATATTTCTGTTGGTGTTATGTTGATCAAATAAGTAGCCGTAAGAATACAATCACCCCAATACTCGATCAGAAGTCCTGCTTGAAAACGTAAAGCACGAGCCATATTGAGAAGATGACGATATTTTCCTTCAACAACCCCATTTTGTTGGAGAGTGCCCGGACAACTCAATTGTTGCAAAATTCCGGATTCAAGGACTTTTTGAAAAGCATGATTAGTAAATTTTGTGCCATGATCATAACGAAAAGTTTTAACAGTTGAATTATATTGATTTCAGACATATGCTAAATAATAAACCAGTAAAGAGTACGAAACTGTTTTGAATTTCATTAGATAAGTCCATGTGTGTCGAGAAAAATCATCAACAATGGTCAAAAAATAACAATGACCATTACGAGTGGGGGTAGCATATTTACCCCAAAGATCAACATGAATAAGATCAAAGCAATTTAAACTAGATGAATGATGTGTAGGAAAAGGAAGCCGAGTTTGTTTTGACAATTGACAAACATCACAAGGGGTACTAAAAGTGTTATTGAATCCTAAGATGGGTGCTAATGACTAGAGAACTGTTGATGAAGGGTGGCCGAATCGAGCATGCCAAGTGGTAGAAGTAGTGGTGGTGAGAAGGGCCGTGACATTTGAATTTCCATCAAGAAAATAAAGACCTCCTCGCTTATGGCCCCGACCAATCTCCTTCTTCGTCAAAGGGTCCTGAAAGATGCAGTGAGATGGATAAAATGTGACAATGCATTGAGATGTTTGAGTTAATTTAGGAATTGATAGTAAATTAAATTTAAAAGATGGGACAAATAAAACATCAGATATAATCAAAGTAGAACTAATGGGTATAGTGCCTTTTCCATAAATGGGAATAGATTCACCATTAGGAACCGATATGGTAGAGGGAGTATCAAAAGCAATAGGTGGGGAAGAAAATAAATGTGGGTTGTAGGTGACATGATTTGTTGCTCCAGTGTCTATTACCTATTCATTTGGCTTGCAGAGAGAAGAATTAAGAGCAAAAAACTCACCTGCAAGGTTGGCTTTTGGTTGATTTACCTCTTGTAACAAACGTAAAAGTTGTTGAAGTGACTGATTATTACTAAGAACATCTTTACTATCCTTTGGAGGATTAGAGGAAGACAAAGATGAAGATGCCCTATGTGTATTTCCTTTGCGATAATGGCGATGACCTGGTGGATACCCATGAAGTTTGTAGCACTTGTCCTCTGTGTGGCCTAAATTTCCACAATGCTTGCATCGCGGACGATTACGGATGGACATCGGGTGAGCCATAAGTGCTTGAGAAGTATTAAAAGATGCATTAATGTCATTGACATTTGATTGAAGAGCAGCACGATCGGTACTTACAGGAGGATGAGTGTGTGACCGTTGAGCTTCATCTTGTAAAAGTAAGGAGTATGCACCTGACAAATCGGGAAGATTGGAGGTTAACAAAAGTTGACTTCGGGGTTGAATGTAGGTGTCATCTAGTCCCATTAAAAATTGCATCAACTTCCTGTTGTTTTGTTGACGCAGGTATTTGTCCTTTGCACCACAACTGCATCCTTGGCATGTGCAATTTGGTGGAGAATCAATGAGATTTAATTCATCCCAGAAACAACGAAGTTGATTGTAGTATTGAGCAATTTATGATTCTTCCTGTTGAATAGTAGCAATACGTCGCTAAAGATCATAAATTCGTGGTCCATTAATGGTCGAAAAACGAGACTTGAGGTCTGCCCATACCGTAGCAGCGGAATTAGCATAGAGTACTGTATGAGCAAGATTGTGGTGGATAGAATTAAGAAGCCAAGACATCACCATATTATTAACACGAGTCCAACGGGCAAAATCCAAGTGGGTGGAATCGGGCATCTTTATGGAACCATCAACAAAGCCAATTTTTTTTGCCTTTCAAAGCCATGGTCATGCCAAGAACCCAGGGATTATAATTCTCCATGCCATTGAGAACAACACTAACAAGAGAGTGCCCGGGATTATCGGAAGGGTGAAGATAGTATGGGCTTTCTAAGTCAAGGGAAGTATTGAATGAATTTATTTGAGAAGACATAATAGAAAAACCTTCTGATACCATGAAAGTAGAATAAGAATGGAAGAACAATGTAGTGTGTTATCATATATTTACATGTAGTGTAATTACAATTATATATAATAATACAAGAGTTATCAGTTGCAAAATCTTAGGAGGAAATCAAGCTAACCACAATATTTTAGGAGAAAATCAAGCTAGGAAATGATACTAAAATATACAACACAATTGACAGCATATATTATGGAGATATGCATAATATTAGGGATATAATCTTGTGTAATAATAATAGATTTGAAAAATGACATAAAGAAGCAAGATTACAAGAGCATATGAAAATAATGAATGGAAGGTACACATGATCATTGAATATATTTTTCTAGCTGTTGATTGGTATTAGATACAACAACAATACCAAAGTCGTAATCCTAAATTAGGATTTGATTGGTACTAGATAGGCCAAATAAATTATAGGGATGCTTTATGTAGGAGGTACAAACTTTTGCAAAAGGCTAGTGGTAGCAAATCTTAAAAAAAATTCACAAAATAGCATTGTACTTTTGAAATTTCACAACTTGACGCATAATCTGACGTTTTTGGGCATTAATCTTACGACAAATTACAATGTTATTTTCTGGAATTAAAGAAATAAGATTACCGTTTTTTAATGAAAAAATGACAATGGTAAAAACAAAATTTCACAACTTAACGTATAATCTAACGTTTTTTGGGCATTAATGTTACGGCAACTTAAATTCCAAAAGTAAAATGCTTTTTTTGTAGAATTTTTTATAGATTTGCTACCACTGACCTTTTGCAAAAACTCATTACTAGCCACAATTTTCGATGTTGAATTATTTAGATTCATGTAATCAAACCCATATTGAGACTAAAGTTTGTGTATTGTTGTGTAGTTCTTGTTCAGAGCACTATAAAGAGTCGATTGTATCAAAATAAACAATGTAAGTTCAAGTTATTTTTTCTGATTTTGTATGTTCAACTTGAAATATTTATAGTACCTGCCATCATCACGAATGAATCCTTGGTTCCAGAGCGGAGTCACTTGAAAACCTTCATCAACTCTTCTATTGAATTCCTATGAAAAATTACCATCAACAATATCAGCAGGAGAACCTTCCTACGTAATTATAATGAATACAAAGGAAGTTTATAGTAGAAGTATACAACTAAAGAACGCACAACACAGCAACAGTATTAGTTTCCTCAAAGATGTTACGAAAATAAATTCAATTGTTGTCAATAACATATAGTAGTACCATTTTATGAGGTTATTAGTTACGCCAAGCAACAACAAACTTAATATAGCTTTGGAAAAGAAGTAATATATAGTCAAGTGCAAAGTTCAGCAAATGCCAGCAAATGTCATTCTCAAATTCTCATCGTTAAGCACTTTTATAACAATGAAATCATCATTCCCACACATAGCATAAAATCTATATTTTTAAATGAAATCATCATTCCCACACATAGCATAAACAAACTGAAATATTAACCAAGATATACACATGTGAAGTATATAGCACCTCTGGAAAAACCTCATTGGCGGGAGGCGGTGAACTGCTGCAAGAATTTGATTTGAAAGTGTTTCCCAAGACTAGCTCATGCCTTCCTATATGTTAACGAAAATTGAATGATGTTATATGTTAAGTACAAGAACAACCTTGAGTACACCAGGTCACATTCTCTTATGGACTATAAAAGCACAGACAAAATTGGAATATTTACTATACGCAATGAATATATAGACGTATAGTGTTCGCACACATTTTAATAAGGGTGGATCTCGATGACTATTTGATGTGGCGTCTTGCTTATGAGGCTATCAAGGGTCAATCAAAACAAATTCTTGTTTGTAAGTTAAGTGTGATAGGACTCTCCCTAACGTCGCCTTGGTGAAAGACTAGGTAGTAGGTCATAAACAATTGATGGTAATATGGTAACAGAATTTTGAAGGTGTTGTAAAGAGGGTTACCTAACTACTCAAAAATACTAGCGCGTATACTTAACATCCAGGCATGTGCTAAACATTAGACACTTCATTATGGGAAAAAAGTTTTATGCATAGAATAGGTAAGTATGACACTTGGATACATAATCATGGGATAAAAGCTCCCGGTTTCAAGTAGAATTGGCCTCAAAAGGCTTATTGATCGATTTCTTATTTGGTTAACCGTCAAAGAACATGCTATATACTTGTGACACTCTTGTTTCAAGAACCAAATCCTCTAAAGAGTCAAGATGAAGTGTGTAAACAGCTATGTAATGGAGGCTTTGTTTCATGCTTGCAGGAGCTTGAAGGGGTTCACAAGAGTCAAGATGAGGTGTTTGCACATGGACACGATCATGACGTTAATGAGCAAGGAGAATGAAACGTATTTCTCTAGAAGCATGCTTGAACGAGCATGAAGCAAAGTAGTGAGACAGTGGACAGCAACAGGTTTCTGCTTAAACAATAGGGTTGCTTGAACAAGCATGAAGCAAAGTAGTGAGACAGGGGACAGCAGCAGGTTTCTGCTTAAACAATAGGGTTGCTTGAACAAATGTGCCTTGTTTCAATGGGTCAAAGATTTTTTAGTTCTTCGGTTTTGAATTATAATGAACTATGTTGAAATGGCTCATTAAACCATGTGCACTTCTTACGAAGTTTCAATCGGAAACAGCCTCTTTGTTATCACCATTCACCAACAAGGTTAAGGGTAAGGTTGCGCACATCCGACACCCCAAACCCGACCTTGATGGCGATCTGAAATCAAATTTATATTCATTAATAAGCTGTTCTAAAGAAACTATTAAGTTCTTCTCACTGTCCACTGAAATCCAAAATGAGAAAATACATAATCACCATCAAAGAAACTTACTTCCCCAAAAGTTATGGGATTCTTCTGAATATTGGCTTATGTACTTGTCATAAGCACCAAGAATCTGAACCCCAGCACCTGTAGATCGACGACCATATTTCTCTTCTTCAGTAGGGGTCAATTTCTTAGGAAATGCAGGATTCTCAATACTATATATGAAGCAGAATGTTTGCCTCTTCTCTGGTATTGAAACCTTAAAATACCAACCCTCAAAAAATTGCCTAGTACTTCCATCAAAATGGTATCTACCAAAGAAACAGCAGAAAACAAATCAAAATCTATTCATGCTCAAATACAAAGAACAATAAACAACAAAAAGCATAACGTAGAATACAGTTTAGCCAGCAAATTATCGCATCGAATCGGTCGCGTTGTAAAGGTTTTCAAAATAAACGAATCGATACTCCTTGCATCGTAAAGGTGTAAAAATTCCGCATTTTACACCGTGTAAAGAAATATCTTAATTTAGGCATTACGAAAACTACATCACTTCGTTACTGTTAGACTCTATTTACATATTCTGGGGCCTCAACCATAAGCTCGAGCTTTTGGAACATTTAACGCCAAGGCGGATTTGTGCTGCATCCACACTTCTAACCCAAAGTGATTCTCGTGTAAGGAGTGTTAAAGCGTACAACATATCATGAGGCTTCAACCATAAGCTTAACTTTTTGTTGAGTAGATCCTTTGACCGTTACCGCATCACCATTTAACATACCGCATTTTTACTTTATGTAGCCAAATGATACACAAACTTCACATACATGCTTAAGGTGGAAGTTCCAAATTTCAAATCACATACCACTGCGTTTACCTCATTACTATTTTTTCACCTAACTACATACATAACTTAAACCTATCCCACTAAACGACATGACCCCACTTACAATAGCAAACTAAAATACCCATTTTCCATTTTTCTTAATCTTTGTGCAATCCTCCTAAATCAGACAAAGGAGTATAAACTGTGTAAATAGATTTGATTCATTTGAGCTATTACCCGCTATGGGGAGTTCGAAGCTCACGATTCTGAGGAACAGGAACATAAACTGGACTAATACCGGCACTTTTCTTCCTATCCTCAGCTACTTCCGAAGTTTCCGCAAAAGGCTCGTTTTCCGCCATTGAAGAATAATGGAAGAAAAAGAGTATACAGACAAATTGAACTCCAAGATTTCTGGGAATTTGAAGATTGCAAAAGGGTAATCTGTAATCTGTTAAATGACTTGTATAACTTTGGGGTTTTACTTGATTGTTGGATTATGGACTATAATAACAGTTAATCGAAAGATTAATTACAGAAATACTCATAATATCATGTTTAAATGCTATGATCACATAATTTGATGATTCAAACAGCAAAAACAAAATCAAATTGAATGCAGAATGAGACAAAAATGGGAAATTATGAAGTTGAAGGGGACGATTGAGACATGAAATTGGGTGAATTGTATTGTATGAGTGTGTGTGGATGAACTGGGTTATCACTTATCACTATCAGCAACTGCTATTTATGGTCCCAAGTGGAAGTCCACCAACAATTTGAAGAACTAGGTTTTTGGATTTAAGCGAAATTAGGAATCAAAAATAGCATCACATGACTATTCAAATCAGGATAAATACTAGCTTGAACTTAAATATCCCTCAAAAAAAGAAAGTTGAACTTAAATACATGTGGTGATGTGGGGCGATCTCGAGATTTGAGAGGTCTGAAGCAGAAAAGAAATTATGTACCTTAGTTACTTACACAAATTCTTACTTAAGACCGTCTCTTAAAAACCCAGTTCAATTCTAAACATATATTGTTATAACTCTAAATATAAGCTCACAACTATAAAAATTTTAAAGTATAGTTTTTCTAATTTTTTGATTGGATTCGGGTCGGCCCTGAAAACTATGACTTGTTTGAAAATTTGATTTAGTTGATTCTTTTTATAGACATGTTTCATATATCAACTTAATAACAAGTTAATTATAGGTTTCCAAAATCATCATATTTCTAATAAATTTAACTAATTTTTTACTTATTACAAGTTAAAATATATAACTAAAAACCACATTAATATGCTATAATTCTTGTAGTAAATACTACTCATCAACTAATTTTATTTAGTATATATATTTCTCCATGTATAATATAAAATATAGTCAACTGAGATCTTATTTGATTCATTTTAATTAATATTTTCATAACATTAACTTTTTAAAAAAATTTATCATATAAAATTAAAGATATTAAAAAATCTTGCATTAATTAGCATGAAAAACAAGTGTTTCTACTTTTTGCACATTATACATGTACTATTACAGAGAAAATATTAAACGCACCTTAAGCCAATTTTCAAAAGTTAATTACCAAATACATTTATTCAATGTTTAAATCATTGCATTGAGATCTCACTTGATTATATTAACTTAAATTAAGAATAAAATACAAATTAAAAGCGCTAAGTAATTAGTATCAAAAAATAAACACAAATTCTTTTGTAAAGACGGCTCTTAAAAGTACAGTCAAATTCTAAATATATATTAATATAGATTTGAACTGAACTTTTGAGAATCGTCTTCACAAAAGACGGTGTCTCTCACATTATGTCTGGAATTTGAAAACTTCTATTAAAAAAATTGGATTCACAAAAAGGATTAAACCAAACATAGAAGAAAACAGAGAAGAAAAGAAGTTCAGAAAATAACCCGCTATGAGGAGTCCTTTCCTGTCGATCGGGAGGAGCAGGAACAAATTCCGGCGTAACAATCCTTATTTTTTTCTCCTCCAGATTTGCAGAAAACCCACTTTCTGCCATTGAAGAACGAATCCCTAAAATGCGTCTGCTACTGAAACTAGATTGTAATTCTACCCTTACATTTAACTTTAAGGGTATTTCAAAATTATTGTTTAAGATCTTTAAATTTTTGTGATTTTTATTATATGAAAACCCACGAAATAGTTGTGTTGCTGAAGAATGCATGCTGCTTCTAACTTCAAACCCACAAAACAAAAATCAAACACCAACTGTATAATAATAGCTATACCCATTTACTTCCTCTGTCCTACTCAATCATACTTGCTCTGTTATAGTTTTTACGCAATCCAATGTATTATTTTGTTTACTATACACATTTGAAAATTATAAAAAGTTAATATTATGAAGGTACGTGATTGGACGATTCAAATAAGATCCCCATTTGAATATATTTTTGCTTACACATTAGCTGCAATCATACTATCATACTATTTTCTAAAACAACAAGAGAATCTGCCACTTGGCACTACTACAACACATTTTTTCCCGCTCAATATATCTTGATGAAATCATAAGGATTTTTATTTTTTAATTTTTTCTTTTTAAATGTAATTACCATTTTAATGTAATCAATATCAGTTTTTTTCAAAGTTAATTTACCTTAATTATTGTTGTCAAATGTCAAACTAAATTGGACAAATTTTATGTTTAAAAAACTGTGTGTTTAATCATTTAGATTTAACTATGGTAAGTACTAATTGGAGAATACTAATTATTACTAATTACTAATTACTAATAATTTATGTTACAGCTATGTAAATTGACTGTCTCATGAGTTTGTCAATTGACTCTTACTTTATTTAATGCTATTAATTGTGTAAAATCTCAGAAAAAACAGCTAGATAATATGATTGTATAATTTATTTATACGAGATAATATACCAGAAAGCAAGTATTAAATTAAGTATACAGATCAGGTTATTAAAAATTATGCTTTCAAATCATTCTATTCGGGTAAGGAAATAATCTTCTATTACCTATTTTATTATTATGTAAAATATTGTTATTACCAATATTGTTATTATCAATATCTTTTACCTATTCTTATTCAGGTTATTAAAAATATTGTTATTACCTAAAAAATGACGTCATTTTCACGAGTAAATGGGTTATAATTTCTACTTACCATCTTCAACAAAAAAAATCCTTTATTTGGTTGACGATTTTCTTCGAGTACCCATAATCTATTTTAAGTATGTCAAATTTTGTTAATGTCTATAAGTTTTTATATGAATTTGCAATTATTTCTTATGTAATTCAATAATCTTTACATTTTATTTTGTTTATCAAAAATTGTATATGATTTATTTATCCGTTATATAAAGTAGAAGGCGAAGCATACTTTAAAATTATAATAAAATAATATGGGTTTTTGAGATAATATTTTTTAATTTTTTGTTTGGGCCCAACTTTAAAGATTAGACCAGGGCCTTCATAATGTGTTAAGACGGTCGTGATCAATGTAGTGTCTTTTTTTGATGAATTAACTTACTACGAATGAATAATCTAAAATTTATTGTAATACTTATTTCATTCTACATCAATCATACAATATACTAAAAGTTTTGGAAAATTCCAAGTGACAATCTTACATTAAATGATAATTTGGCAAAAAACTATTGATTACTTATTGATGAGGTCTTTTAATGAATGTCAACTAATTTATGACTATATAATAAGTTTTCTCTCTAAAAAACTTTCCTTGCAAGTTCATTTGAAACTATCTTTGAAATAAGATAATATTTCATGATTGAATATATTTCTCATTATTAAAATTTATAATATACCTAAAGTATGCGATTAAACGATTCAAACAAGATTCCACTTGACTATATTATTACTTACATGTTAGCCGCAATATATAAAATAAGCTTAAACGATGAATAGTGCTCAAAAACAAAATGTAGCAAGTATTTCGGAACGGAGGAAGTAGCAAATTTTAAGTCTTAATATCTCTAAGTACGCATCATAAAAAATTATAAAAATTATATATTAAAAAACTTTACATCAAGGCAAATCTAACAAGATCTCATATGAATATATTTTATCTTCAATATGTAGTTTAAAAATCTAATTTAAATTTTTCTCTCTTATAAAGTGGACAAACTTAAAGTGAACAAATAAAAAGGAAGGGAGGGAGTATTAGTTTTAGGCTACCTTTATCTTTTCATGTAATAAATTTTACTAAAAATAATTTTTTTCCATATAAATCGATTTTATTTACACTTTTTCTTTCAAATTTTTTCTCTTCTCTAGAATGACGACTCTTTTTCAATTTTGCTTTAGAATTTATCACAATCACACGTTGTTATTAAATAATTAATAGTTATTTCTATTATACATTTTATTCAAACTAGATAATTTTATAACGATAATATATATTTGTATTGCCATTAATTAGAAATTATAATTATATTTATCAACACATTAATACATCCGTGTATTGCACGGGTATATACACTAGTATACTATAAAATATAAGTTAAACGATAAAGTGTTCATAATCAAAATAGCAAGTATTTCAGAACAGAGAAAATATATACTTGATGGGTACTTCTTATAATACCAATTAATTTTGGGATGAAACCTTATCGCGTTTGTGTGCAGTTGGTTTTGTGTATAAACCCAAATTTATCATTTTTCATATTGTACAGAAAAATATTACTATTATTAATACAGAATAGCCAAGTGCCAAGTGGCAAGTGTCAAGTTAGAAGTGCCAAGTTGACGGTAGATGGTGCACCAACTTGTAATTGAATTCCAAAGGGGTATTATTAAATGTCGCCACCCTTTCATTTTATCGCCACTCCTTATATATTGAAATTTCAAAATTACCCCTGATTACTTTTCAAACCTTTAATCTCTAATATTTCTTTAAAAACTTTCTCCGAACACTCATCTAACTAAAACAAGCTAAAACTAAAAATTGAATTACAATGGCCAACGAAAATGAGCATCAATATGATTGCGGAATCGATATGATTGTGTTAAAATTTGAGACATATTCACTCTAATTGCTATAACTTTAAATAGAAAATTTGTATAATTATAATATTCGAGGCATTATAACCTAGACTTCAAGATCTTTCCAATGATATATTATATGCCCAATTCCGATAACCGAGCGAGAAATGACGATTGTTTGAAGTTTATTTGTGCTGAAATTTGATACATGTTCATTCTTTTGGTCATAACTTTTTATAGAAAAATCGTATTAGTGCAAGGTTTACGGCATTAGAAACTAGACTTCAAGAGCTTTCCAACGACATATTATATGCCCAATTTTGACAATCGAACGAGAAATGACGACCGTTTAAAGTTTGCAGTAATTTCTAACGATCAGACCATGGTCCAATCGCACAAAACGTGCAATTCCACCATGGCTGAATCGCACAAAATGTGCGATTCCACCATGGTCCAATCGTACAAAATGTGCGATTCCACCATGGTCCAATCGCACATGCGATTGGACCATGGTGGAATCGCCACTATTTGATGACCGTACATGGATTAGAAATTGCGCAACTTTAAGCGTTGTCATTCCTTCGATTGTTAGATTGGGCATATAATAGTCGTTGAAAGCTCTTGTCTATTTCTAATGCCGCAAACGCTTACTAATAAGATTTTATAAAAGTTATGGCCAAAAGAATGAACATGTATCAATTCGCAAATAACTTCAAATGATCGCATATCTCGCTCGATTATCGGAAATACTTTATATTTTAAATTTAGTTTAGAAATAATAATGGTTGATTTTATAATTAAAATTGAATTTAAGGGCATTTTAATAATTTTATTAAAGAAGAGGTGGCGATAAAATGAAAAGGGTGGCGACAAATAAAAATTGGGTTCCAAAGTGTCCAGGCAAAGGTTTAGTCTTTTTCACGTTTCAGTAATTGCTGTTGAATGTAAAGCCAATCTTTTGGATTTTAAAGGTAATGTTTTGGATTATTACTTTGAATTGAGATTATTACTTCGAAATATATGTTTTATAAAAGATTTAAAATTTTAAAAGACTACAAACGTCAAAGTGAGATTATAAGATTTTTTACGGCCTAATACAATTTTAATTTCTAAAAGAATTGAAATCACAACAGATTAAAATAACTAATTAATAAAACTAATACTTAAAGACAATACTGTTTCCAGAAATTTGATACCAAAACCGAGGCATAAAATATGTTTTCCTAGAAGGTTATTCCGCCTAAATGGTGCTTACAGTTTTGAACATAGAATTTGAGTTGGTCCCATTGAATTTGTCTCACGGTGCTATAGATTAGGTAGTTTTTTTGCAAAAGGTGCTATAGATTAGGTAGTTTTTTGTAATTTTTCCTAAATATGACTGCGTTTTTTTTAAATAATTTGAGTTGGTCACATTGAATTTGTCTCACGGTAAGATGACCTCAATAGAGAATCATTGCTAATATTAAGGTCATGAAAAGCCTTTGATACTTAATATGAGCCGATCCAAAATAGAAATTTAACAAAAAATCAAAATTTAACAAAAAAAATCTAAAAAGTAATAGAAAAAAGGAAAAATTCCCTACAATAATCCAAACTTTCACTAATTTCCCTACAATAATCCCAACTTTTAATTAACCCTAAATAATCACAACTTTAATATTACTTACCCAGCAATAAACTAAGGTAACTTGCAACTGGTTGATTAATATACATTTCTTTTAGCTTTATTTTATAGCTAAAATCTTACTTATTTTCTTTAAAAAAGAATCTCACTTATTTACCTTACCTTCAACATTAACCAAATAACCCAGTTCTTTAACTTCCCCAAATTTCATTTCCTTTTATAAACTCTCCTAATCTTAATGAGACAACTAATCAAATTCATTCCATTTGAAGAAGATAGTGTTGCAGACAATCATGATCAATGGTAAGTTTTTCTTTTTCTTTCATCTACATTCTAATTAATTTTGGTTTGAAATTAGGGTTTATTTGACTCATGAATAATGGTGTTTTGTGCTTGATTTTGTTATCTTTCATTCTCTGATTTTTTGTTTACTTTGATTAGGCTTCAATCTTTGATTCTTTTACTGTTAAGTGGTGGTATGGTGGGGTTTTTCAACGAACAAGGATTGGGTGAGAATACATTGGTGGGCAATGCAAATCTATGGCTTTGGAACCTGATAAATGTTCTTGGTTTGAGTTTAAGACCATTATTGAAGATGACTTGAATTTCAAAACCCCATTTTCTCTCTATTATTTGCTTCCACATGCATTGACATATGAAGAAGGTTTGAAAAAACTAGTAAATAATGATACTGTGATGGAAATGTCTAAAATTGGACTTGAATTTAGAGTTGTTGATTGTTATGTAATCAATGCTACTGATGATGATAATTTGTTGATGGAAACATTTAAAATTTGTAACGAGACAGTAAATGAGGTTTTTACTGATGTTCAAAGAAAAAAAATGACCGCAAGGAGGAAAATGACATCAACTGGAGCTGCTGACCTTGTTCACCAAAAGAGAGACCAAAGTGGTCCAGTGGATAATATTAAAGTAGTCAACCACCATGAATGTCAGCCAAACCCTTGTTGACATCAACTCAACACAAGCCTCAACCACCAATCTTTGAACAAACTAAAGATGAACTACATGTAAAGTCACTACTTTTGGTCAAAATGTGAACTACATGTAATGTTACTACTTTTGGTCAAATTGTGAATGTAATGCTACTACTTTTGGTCAAAATGTGAGCTATATGTAATGGCATTATTATCACAGTAGCATTATTATTACAATAGCTTTATTTTGATGTTAATCTTCATTTGTAATGGGAAGAAAATTTTGTGTTCATTTTGAACAAATTAGGAAGAAATTAGGAAGAAAAATGGAAGAAACAATGGGAGGGGAGTTGAATTTTACAGTGATGGATGTGAATGAAAGGCAAACTAAAGTTGAAGAAGAAAGAAAGCATGGAGGAAAATGAGACGAAGCAGGTATAAAAATGAATAATATTTACCTAAACAACCGGTTAACATCGGTTAAACATTGTTCCTGGGTAAGTAATATTAAAGTTGGGATTATTTAGGGTTAATTAAAAGTTGGGATTATTGTAGGGAAATTAGTGAAAGTTTGGATTATTGTGGGAAATTTTCCCTAGAAAAAATTTACGGTTTTACAAATTCTTGTATGATACGGTCCCACCGTGAGACATGTGTCATATTGAGTTAAATAGTCTAATAATAGCAACTTTATCTTATAGACTTCTTGTTTTGAAGTCGTCTTACCATGAGACGATCTCATTCAAAAACAGACTGCTACGGTTTTAGGGTGAGACTATCTCTATTGAGTTGTGTGATGTACATTTAGTCTATTAGACTAATTATTTACATTTTTAACGTGATCACTTAGAGAAATAGACTAATTATATCTCATGGTTAAACGGTCTCATTCAAGACGAGTTGAAAAACACAAATTTTAAAACAGCTTTGTCTAAAAATATAAAACCATTGTTTGTGAAATTGATGAATGGTTTGCTAATTAATATTTTCCCTCTTATTTGGAAATAGTATCATTTGGTCTTCATATATACACTGTTTGGTTGAGCATACGTACCTCATATTTCTCACATATTGGTGCACCATATTGTCGCTATTCTATATCAATTTGCATTTCTATATTTATCATAACTATAAAATGTTAATGAGATAAAATTTAATGTTTTTTCAATAATTTATTATATCTTTTATCAATAAACTAACTTTTAAAATGCATACGGTAAAAAAAATTTTATCTATATAAAAACAACATTTAATGCATCTAATTGGATTTTTAAAATTTATTGACTTACATTATGTCTTTCCAACCAATGTTCTTATGACATGTATTATCTTAACCTCTCACATATTAAAATTCTATTTAGTTTACCAGATTTTTTCTAATTTAACTTTATTTTACTAATCATATTTGAATTTTTACTAATTGAAACTGATTTTTACTACACGTATAGGAATTATAAACTTAGGTTGCAAATCAATCTCACACAATGATTAAGGATAAAATGTGCATTTATTCACCACATGAAAGTTTACACAAATTCTTGTATGAGACGGTCTCACTGTGTGATGCGATCAAACCATGGATTGAGTACCCCAACTAATACAAATTATTAGCACATAAACGATCATCTCACGGAAAGACAATCTCTAACTCATGTTTAAATAACAGCGACTGACAACACGAAAGTCGAGAGTTCATCGGAAATCTTTTTGGTCACCAAGAGTTGGAATGAACCAACCAAGTCATAAAATTGTGATTGATGATCATATACACTATAGAGTATAAATACATTTTTCAATAGAAGTATATATACAGAATCATCATACAACAATTATGATAGTGAAGTAAAGTGAAAAAAAAAAAAAAAAAAAGTGATGAAACCTTGTGTATTTGCTTAAAGGCCAGGAGGTTTGAAAAATGGAACGAAGTTGAAAACGGACTCGACATCTACAGGAACCCTAAGGGCAGCGCTTAGGATCTCCGGTGTTGTCGTTTTACCTTTCCATGACTCGAACCATGGTCCGCCTCCGACCTCTAAAGCTGCCATCTTACTTGTTACCTCCAATACAACCTTCAACATTTTTAGACTACTTTAGGCCTTAACAAAAAAACAAAGTTAAAAAAAAAAAAAAAAAAAAAAGTTGACACTCATGACTCACGACTCATGAACCAACTTTCATCAACGCCGGAAAGAAATTATTTGTGTGCGTTGGTGTGGGGGGAGGGAGAAACAACCTTTTAGCGGTGACGGATGCCTGAGAGAGGTTTGAAAGTGTTCAGACCCCACCATAAATTACAAATTATAATAAATTTTTGGAAAATTCCAAGTGGTAACCCTGAGGTTTTGGATTTTCCACGTGGTAATCAAAATTTTTAAAAATCTTCGTATTAACCCTGAGGTTTAACAAATTGTTCCGTCGTGACCTTTTTGTACATAAAAACGTTAGCAAACGTTAATTTCGAAACTTTAAGACTGTTGTACGCCTATTTATGCGACTCACTATTTCAAATTTTCAATCTTTTCCCCCAAAACATAAACCCCAACTCTACCATCTTTCATCCAAATCAATTTTTCCCCTAAATTTAAAGATGGTAGAGTAAAGGTTTATATTTTGGGGGAATAGGTTAAAACGAATGACATTTGACAAGGTGAGTCACATAAATAGAGAACAACCTTAAAGCTTCGAAATTAACGTCTGCTAACGTTTGATGTGCAAAAAGGTCACGGTGGTACAATTTGGCAAACCTCAGGTTTACCGCGTGGATCTTTTAAAAATTTTGGTTACCACATGGAAAATCCAAAACCTCAGAGTTACCACGTGCAATTTCCCTAAATATTTTAATAAGAATTGTAAAAAATGTTGAGTATCGAGAAAAAAAAATATGTTATGGCTCTTCAATTTTATTTATTTATTGTCAAATTATTAATAACAATTTCGATGACATGTAAAATCTTGGGTCGGACTCTCCCTTTCATTACACTATCCATATCACTACTTTAGAGACATATTGACCATCCCATAGGCACATCATTACATTTGTACATGTAGAATTAGTGGTAGTGATTATAAATTAATAACTCATAAATTCATCAACCATAAAAAGGACCCTCATAAACTCATTAGTACTTCTTTTGTTCCTTTTAAATTGCATTAAAAAAAAATAGCCCATCATGTATAAGACTGTCTCACGGTGAGACGACCTCAAAACAAGAAGCCCGTAAGCTAAACCAAAAAAGTGAGTACCTTTCCCTTGCTGCCATCTGATTTTCGTTCCCATATTTGCAATTTCAGTAGACCGAAACATGTGTCTTTGCAAGCAACAGCAAGGCCATTTTCTGGGGTAGGAGCACGCAAGGGTGTTCCTGGATTGTCGGATGTTGCCTCTAGTTCCACCTACACGGTACAAAAAAAAACAGTTGATGTACCATTTTAGACGGGAAAAGGAGTGGCTGGGTAACGAAGGGATCAACTTAAGAAACCTTCTTTCCAGATTCTACGTTTCGTGATATGTTGATTTGAGTCAGTTCTTTTCTCAGAAGTCACAAAGAACAGCCCACATTAATATTTCAATTCTAAACACAGATATCAAACTGTCATACGTGATTAAAAGAGACGGTATGCGAGGTAATTGGGTTTCGGGTTAGGATCATCCGGTCTAGTCCGGATAAATTTGAGCAAGTTTATTGTCATTTTCATTTGGCTTGATAATCAGAAAATATTAATTACTGGAGTAAACTACTCTAATGTTTGGGTTGAGTTCTCATTAAAGTTTGTCGTTCCGGTAGCGGAGTTATAGGTCAGTTTTCCAAGTCAAAACTGTCCAAAAAAGTGACAATATATAGCGGGTAGAGGTGTTCATCTGGGTTAGATGTTTCAGTTCGGTTTAAAATCGGGTCCTGTGCCTATATTGATTTTTACATAATTGTAAATCATTTCTAATGTCGGGTCAAATCGGGTTTTGTTATAAGGTCGGGTAAAAATCGAGTCATCGGGCCTTTTTTAAACACCTCTATTAGCGGGTGATTCTGAAACGCTGATCAGTTTTCCAAGTCTAAATTAGTGAAAAAGCGACTATGTAAGTGGATGATTAGGAAATGCTGATATCCTTACCTTGTAAGACCCATTATCAGCAGAAATTTTCCAGTGACCCCAAGGAGCAATCTCCCACTCAACAACCCCATTCCATGGCACAAATTCATAGAAAATTCCAGCATAATGCACTCCGACCTGCAAAAGAACCCAAGAAGTATCAGCAAAGCGGAATGCACTACAAAAGGTTCCGTAAAACAAACACAGGTAGCGTATATTGGCCATAAAATCAGCCTCCAGTTACCTCTCGTTTCCATCTTTAAGAGTAGAATACATAAACTAGCATAAAGAAGCATGGCTTCCCAACTGTTGATTTGGGAACTATCTCTTTCCATTTCAACACCCCATTTCATTGCAGTCTATGTTACTCAGGTCTCAGACTCTTCATTTTGCTTCACATACCCGTGTGACCGTGTCCATTCCGTGATGCTCGCACAATGGTATGACACTTAGACACTTCATTTTAGGCTTAAAATTGAATATTTAGACGTATCTGACACTTGGACACGTACCAGTATCCGACATCAGTACCCGAGTCTAAGTAACATAGATTGCAGTCATTGTCTATTTTAGCCCGTTCTTATTTGGAAGGCTGCAACTTTTATCCACGGTCAATGTGACTTCATTTATTCATTTTTTACGGCTTCTATCTTTATGTGGTTCTTGTATTTATTTGTGTTGAAATTTGTCTATCAGATTATGTACATCTATTTCATTCACCTAATCTTCTAACATGGCATGGCATACTGTCATCAACCCTTACACTTAAAATTGCCGCATTGCTAGACCCAAATACGGAAAAGTGTAAATTGATTCAAACGAAAGAATTGGAGTGTGAATGTTACTCAAGATACAATAGAATAAACGTACCAGTGCTGCATTCTCAATTCTACTGCCAGGAAGCTCTCTCAACCCTCCTGCAGCAGTCAACGCAACCTCCCCTCTCGCACCCTCGAAGACATTACATTGGACCTGGAATAAAAAATCAAAATGTTTACCACAGATTACAGTAGAACAAGAAAGGAGGCATTGACACTAGACGCTGATATACGATAGGAAAGCTACAAACGGAGGAAGCCCCTCAAGAAGATATCTTCAATAGACAACCCAACCAAAATTCAATGACTGATGCTCTTTGCAAGCCGGCCGGGGTTTAATGTTGCCTATTAAACAAATATGTGAATTGCTTATTATGTTTTGCAATTACGTATTATAAACAGAATAAGAATTCATCTCTAGAAATCAGATGAAGCAAATTAGCGTTGATTATCCGCCCAAGAGGCCGAAATAGGCACATCAATCAAATGTAAGCACATGAATTGCTTCCTATGTTTTGCAAGAAACAAATGCTTACCATTGGTGAAATGGTCATCGAAGAAAAAAGTTTTTTCTTGATATGCGGGCTTAAGACAATCAAAACATGTACAAGATACCAAAGAGAGAAAACATTGCATTTACCCAAAACCATTTCTTCGGGAAACCTGCACCCCAATTCTTTTCCGAATATGAAGGAGCATTTTCAAACTCGAATCTTTCGCCATCCCACTCTATCCAACCTGAAAAAGATTGTGATCCAGGAGTCAAACTACAGAGGGGAAAGAAACAGCCCAGTAAGATACTTCATCACTGAAATTTCCATTAAAATGCTTAAGGTACACAGAAACGCCTCTAGAACCATGGTATGCAACACTGACGTAAATCATCAATGTAGACTGTGGAAACTAAAGCAAAATAAAATATGTTCCAACTTCCAAGACAAAATAACAGTTAGTCATAGAAAAAATTGTGGATGTTGTCGAGATTGTGGTAACAATCGCAATGTAACAACCTTTACTGTGGACATTACAATGTGAATTGTTAACGTGAAAAATATCCATTTGGTTAGTCATTCAAGTTTCTACAACATTTAAATTAAAGCTTATAATGGACTTTATAGAACCCAATACATATTTTAAAAAATCCATCTCATAATGGGATTTTGCAGAACAGTAAGACCAAGATTTAACGCCTTCTAAATTCTAATTGATACCATATTAACTACTAGAATATGTCTTGATCAAGGCATTACATAAACAAAAGAATTTAAGATGTAGCAAAATGGAAGCTTCATACATGCTAGATGTGGTGTATTTGAGACTTAATTTGTGAAAAAAAACAAATTTTTAAGGATAAATTGAAGCAATAATAACCATCGCAATATAGGAACATTAGGAAGAAAACAATTACTTTTTTCACATTGATCACAATCAGACATTTGAAGCTAAACAAAACCTTACCAACCAAACTTTATTTAGACATGTCATGGCCTCCCTCCACCTAGACAAATGAATGTTGATGAAGCTTAGCCTATTACTCCAAATAACTATTCAGACCATAAAAGTACCTGTTGACAGTCCCCCAGCCAAGCAAATTTGCCAGTGAGGTTCAAAAACAGGAAATGCGGCAAGCCAGCCGGCTGTTGATTTTTGTTTAGAACTGACATTACCCCATCCATATATAGGACGCGTACTATATTCCCACCGAGCTGTTCTTACTGTTTCAACATAGTCTGACCTGTTGGAAGAGCCTTTAAGTGTTATGTGAGCCAAGAAAAGTAACATACCAGGTCAAAGAACTAAGAAAAACAAAACATAAACATAGAAGTACGTAGTTGTATTGTATAGAGAAGAATTAAAATAGTTCTTCTATCAAAGAATTCTATCTACAACAGCAACTATTAGACACGGTAAGACACACACTGGGGTTTCAAACTACAAACTCATCATTTTACTTCCAAATTCTTAAATCTTACTTATATATAGCATTTGCTAACTGAAAATTAAACAAGGGTGTTAGACCGTGACAATTAATCACATAATCACTCTGTGGGCCCACTCATGTAGACACAGCCACAGGGCACCCATGGGCTTGGGCTCACAAACCCACGGGTAATGAGCATTGACTGTTTTTTTGAAATGGGTAATGAGCATTGACTTGGATACACACTTGATGAGGTTTACTCTTTCCCAAAACCATATGGTACTAGGAGGATTACCCACCAAACATTATATACAAGCCTATAACCAACTATTTTAGTAATATGGGATCTTCCTTACATGTGAAGTATTTCCAACAAAGAGAACATGTCAACAAAATGAAGAGTCAAACAAGAAACTTACTAAGAGACAGAAAGAACTACTATTCTTAAAACATGCTTTGAGTAACAAAAAACATCCTTTACCATGACTAAACTAACCCCAAAACAAATTGATATCAGAAGTCATCCCAAAGATCCTATCACTAAAAATCAAGATCAACTATGTAGCCTTTTTATGGAAAAGCAAAAGCAAGTTCCTTCCAAGTCTACGACATTATACAGGAGAGATATATAACAAACAAGATAACAGAGTAAAGAGAAGAAAAAACAAAAAAATCAAATGAATATCTTAACAATCACATGAAAAAGCTCCACATTTTGTTTTTCTTTTATTTTGAGCGGGGTGCACAATTAGACAAGACCTAATGCAAAACCTGAAACATTGGAAAGAAATTAACCTTCCATCATCACAAATGAATCCTTGATGCCAAAGTGGAGTCACTTGAAAACCCTCAGACACAATCCTATTGAATTCCTGATTACAAATACAAACAAAAATATCAATAAGAATGCAACGAAAGTTCCATAGCAATAGTACTAAAAATATTGTATAGTTAATAGACAAACACTATCATTTGCATAGTGATTCAATAGCAACTCAGATTTCAAACTATATTTGGCTTCGTATGCAATTTCAGAAGTTTCTTCCATAAACCAGTCAATCTTTTTATTTATTTGCCATTAAGAAATTTAAACTTAAACAAAAAACCAGGCTATGTTCAGGGTCACTGCTGTACAGACACCTTGATATTACACGGTCTGTGAACTATTTTACGAGTTTGGCTCCCATGTGAGTGCCCATTTTCAAAGGAGGCTCTTTTGAGAATATTTAAAATCAATTGCTTCCCTTGAGATAAGGGTTTGCAAAGAGTGCTATACACATCCAAATAATGCAAACTAATTTCCACACTGCTTTATAAATAACTACAATGCACACTTTACAAATTTCAATAGAATTAACTATTCAATGATCTACAAACACAAAATGTGATAACTGGTATTGTTAGAATATACTGCACCTGAGGAGGAACCTCTTTGGTGGGAGGCTGCGAACTTCCGCTGGATTTAAAAGTATTTCCTAACATCAACTCATGTCTGCCTGTAGGTCAACACTAAGCCAATTTAGTGCCAGAATACTAGAGTGACGTCAAAGCACGACACAAAATAGAGATGGCTTAATGTTTTGTCCATTTCCAGACAAACTATGAGAACCACAACTGGATTGTGATTTACTGTGTCCGATGGCATAATGCAAGACTATCCTTAAAAAAGCACAAGTAAACAACTAGTAGAGAAAACCACAAGAAAAATGCATTTTTCGTTATACAGTTCTCATTTTCCATAACCATACGCTAGCGTAAAAACTGGAAAAAAAAAAAAAAAAAAAAAACTTCGATAATACATTTAATTTCGTTAAGGTTTTCATAATAATTATAAATGAGGACACATGTACTATGCAGAAACTTACTTCCCCAAAAATTTTCTGATTCTTCTTGAAACTGGCATATGTACTTGTCATCAGCACCAAGAATCTGAGCACCAACTCCGGTAAATCGACGGCCATATTTTGCTTCTTCAATAGGGGTTAACGGCTTGCGAAATGCGGGATTCTCAACTGAATACATGAAGCAGAAACTTTGCCTCTTTTCTGGAATAGAGACCTTGAAATACCAGCCCTCAAAAAATTGCCTCGTGCTCCCATCGAAATGGTACCTAACAAAAAGGCATAATACATGTTATAACTGATTTTACTCAAATATAACCGATAATTCAGGACAAACAGCAATACAGATATTACATTAATAAAACAGCAGCTCCAGCCTCCAATAACAAATGACACACACCATACATGATTGAGGTAGAGAATGCATGCCACAGGTTCAAAATTCCATATAGATTGATGACTTAAGCTAGGAGCTATCCTGATTCCTCATAGAGCTAACAGTGTGAAATAAAGAACTAGTTGGTGGTAAAATTCAGAAGAAAAAATTAATAAGTCAAAGCTTTCACCTGGAACGAATCTAAGTCCATTTATATCTTGTTATCAAAATTGAGGTCAGCAATCATGACTCTCAATGAAAAGCCTCTTTTTACTCTAATCAAAATCTATTCCAACAGAACAAGGCATGAGCCATCACATGATTTATAGATATTTATAGAATTTTCCCACCTGGGTAAAACTTTTCAAACTGAAGGATTCATGTCCAATAACAATGAAAAAGTCTTCATCTCAAGATATGAATTTACAGCCCGTTTGGTTAACAATATTGATGGGTGGTAATGAGAATGATTTTTAGTGTAAATTTTCATGATATGTATCATGTCATTTCCATGGTCATGAAAGTTTGATCATAAAAAAGTTTTTTTTCACAATTTTCCATTACCACCTAATACCACATGTTCATATGGAAATGCATTGGAATGAAATTTGTGAAGAAAATGAGATTGCTGAAGAGATTAAGCATGGCCATTAGTTGGTTAAGAGATTTTCCTATGAAAATTCCACTAACTTTCCCTTACTATTCCCACCATTTACGATAACCAAACGGGCCGTTAGTGTTTTTTTTAGTGTTTCCCCGCTCCCACTTGGGGGACAAAAGCACTAATGACAAGATATTATACCTAAATAAAAATATTTGCCATACCATTTACTATAAATTAGTTTTCTTTCATAGGTTCGTATGATCATTAATCATATATGAATTGCAATGATTCTTTGATTTGTTCATGCACAAACTGGAGAAAGATGTCCATGAATACAATTATTTGGAGCTTCGTTGCATGCATCTTATAATCAATTGATATATAGATGTGTTTCCCTCTACTGTCTATGTTAGGAATCTTGTATTTTAGGTGATTAGTAACATTGTAAACAATCTTGTATTTTAATTAAACTATCTTGGACCACCAAAATAAATCAAGTACAGATTTACTAATTACCCAAAATAAACAGGCATTGATTTGCAAAGAACAACAATCCTAAAAGTTCATGTTACATGTACACAAGTAAATAAACAGACATTGATTTGCTAACTGTCAAAGCACCACAATCAATCCTAAAAGAACAACAAAGTAAAACTAATTCATGTTACATGTACACAAGTAAATAAACAGGCATTGATTTGCAAACTACCAAGGGCTTCAAGTTTTCACTATTCATTTGTCTTGATATTGATTTCCACATCAATATTTGTTAGGGAAATTCTACATGGTAAGCACCAAATATAGAGAAACGCCAGTGGTAGTAATCTTTTTTTTTCTACAAAATAGCACCTAACTTTTGCAAAACTAACTACCGTAAATATATTGCACCAAAAACGTTTAATAGTCGTTAAATATGAAAATTGCAATTTTTCCCTTGTTTAATTCTATAAAAGGAAGGTTCATTTTCCTCTTCATTTCATGTTTGTCCTGAGCAGCCATTAAAGTCCCTCTTCCAACTTCATTAAGAGTTAGAGTTTGACTAACATCCTTTAACATTACATCAAATTACATCTCCTATTTGAGTCTTGTATTGGTATGTAATCAACAAAGTTCATCAGCGTTTAGTCTTGTAATTAGTAGGAGTATATACTTAGAAAAATTGCTAATGTTTCGCGTTTTAGGGCTTATTGATTCACGTTTTAGGTATTATGCTTTGCTTATGTTAATGATGCTTATTTTTGCTCATAACAATAGTTTAGGAAATTGGAAGTTCGTAAGAGAGAAATTAGGGTCAATAATTGTTGTAGGGGTGGTGAAGAAAGACAAATTGATCATATCATTTTTATATTTCAATCCTAGGATTACAAAAGAAGGTTTTCATATGTGGAAGATGATGTTTGAGCAATTTTATTGTTATTCGCGTTGTATGCTAGAGATAAATGCTAATGTTTATCATAATGACACTAATCAATGTTAATTTGGGTTGTTTAACATCGTCTTATAATCTACAATACCGGATCAAAACCTAATGTTATTGAATGTATTGTGTCCTTCTGCCCTTTTAAGACTTGGACTGCGGCGCCATTGACAAGGTGAAAGGTGAAGCCAGTACTCGTACGATAGTGAGAAACAAAAGGTGTTGTAAATCATGATTATGAAGTTGGAAGAGGTACTTTAATAGCTGCTCAGGACAAACGTATAAAATGAAGAGGAAGATGAAGTTTCCTTTTATTAGAATTAATTAAGGGCAAAATTGTAATTTCCATATTTAACGGCTATTAAACGTTTTTGGTGCAATATAGTTACGGTAGTTAGTTTTGCAAAAGTTAGGTGCTATTTTGTAGGAAAAAAAATTAAGATTGGCTACCACTGACATTTCTCTATATCTGGTGCTTACCATGTAGAATTTCCCTATTTGTTATAATCTCAAATTTTTAAGCTTCGAACAGATTAAAATTCAACATTTGCAATCAATTTATGATACTGAGTCATACCAATCGTCTAATCCCCAAAAAAACCTTTTCCAAACATCAATTATTTACTAAATGTTTCCTCTTATTTTATGGGCTAAAGATTTATAGTTCTTGGGCTCCATATCATAACGGATCATAGTTAAATAGTTCTTATGAAGTTGCACATGATGTTTGCTACTAAAAAGGTAAGGTACACCCCAAACTCCACCCTAGGTTGCAGCCACCGAATGACATAGGGGTAATGAATCGTGAAATGTAACTCTTTACTAACTGTACACTAAGTCAAACTACTAACAGCTTGAGTATTTTCACAATTCATGTGTCTTGATATTCCACATCAATATCTGTTATAAACATAAATTTTTCTGATTTAAACAGGTTGAAATTAAACAACTCTAATCAATTTGGGATTGTGGGTCATACCAATTGTCCATCCCTATAAAAATACCTTTGTCAAACTTCAATTTTTGGGAGGTCAAATTTTACCAGAAATGTAGATGACATCAGCCACCACTACCACCAACAACGACAACATTCCATCATCTCAATGCCGTTAAGTGGCTCCCATTGAATGTATTTACAAAATAACAATAAAGAGATTTTTTTCAATTGCAACAAAGTATGAGAAATTCTTTACAACTACCATCAAACAACAGCAAAGAAGAAAAACCACAAACAAATTACAAAATCAAGAAAAACCCAAATTCAAAAATGAAGAAATATACCCACTATGAGGAGTCCGAAGCTCTCTATCAGGCGGAGTAGGGGTATAAACAGGATTAATGGCACCATTTTCGTTCTTCTCTTCCGTTGAAGAAGAATCTGCAGAAGACCCAATACTAGCCATTGAAGAATAAGTAGAGAAAAGCCGTTTACTAGTAGTTTGAGTTGTTTGATTAAAGGGTAATTTGCGAAAGGGTAAATTGTAGTGAGATTTATGGGGTTGAATTGACGAAATAGTGGTTGAAGAAGAAGATGAAAGTCGTAGGGAAAACTCAGTTGCAGGAGAAAAACTCATACTCAAAATTTTTTATTGAAAATTATTATTATGATGACGATGGTGTAAAAGAATCAAATTAATTATTAATATTCTACTCCTAAATGAATAAATATATTATGGTGTTTTCCTTCAAAAAAAAATTAAAAATATATATATATTATGGTCTTTAGAGGAGTTCATCCTAAATGCTTCATGTTTGTTTACTTGTTTTTAATTTAGTGAAAACTAGATAGTGCACCGTTTTATTAAATTTACCGACATAAATTACATTAATTTATATAAAGTGTTATAACTATTAATAACACATTTCAAAATTAAATTTAACACAAAAATTTGTAAAATTGTTTTATAAATTTTTAGACAAAAACAGTTTTGTCATGAAAAACATAATTGACTTGCATAAAAAAATCACAACTTGAATCATATTAGGATTAAGCATTGCATTTAAGCAACCAATTTTATAAATAAAAAAAATTCTAATAAAAGTAAATTATTTTTTAACCATCTCACAATATTCAATACACTAAATAATACTCATTTAATAAATAAAATAAAAAGATTTTATAAATAATTGAAAATATATATATATATATATATATATATATATATATATATGGTTATCTAATACATTAAATGATGTGAGTAATAAAGTCAAAGATAAAGGAAAGTAGAAATAAAAACAATGACATCATTATTGAGTATTGGAGGGAAAATTTTTATGGAGGTTGTAACATGTAAGCAAATTTAAATAGTGATGATGTTAGAAGTGTTTTGTTTTAGTAATAGTTAAGATAAATAGATTTGATTCAACTTGAAATGGATCAGGAATCTAATTGAAAATTAATGGATTATTGTGACTGAAAATAATCCAATTTGAAAAATTCGGAAAAACTTGGTCATAAATTCCAATGAAAATCTGAATGCGACTGTTTTAGCATGTTTTTAGATCCACGTCAGTATTTTCAATTTCAGTTCAGCAGCTTCGATGAAAAATTTGGAAAAACTTGGTCAAAACAAAATTATTATTATACATCGTTATGATCATAACTGGTGTATAATGCTCATAAAAAAAATTATCATTCATACATTTTGAAAGAAAAATTAATAATAAGGTAAAAAATTTAAAGTCAAACGACCCGTTAGATTAAACTGAACCCGCTCCAAACTGACTTGATCCAACACGAAACTAGACCGATCCAAAACTAATTTGACTTGAAATTAACTCAATCGAAAATAATCCGTTTAAAAACCATCCAACCAACCATTTTAACAGGTCTAGTTTTTATATTAAATTTCACATTTATCATATTAAAAAAAATTGAATTAACGAAATTGTGTCAAATTTGCTGCCAGGAAATGGTGAGTACGTGGAAGATTTGGGGTTTGAAATTTTGTGTATGTTTTCAATTTGGAGTGAGGCTCAAGCTCAAGAATCAACTACTGCCTGCGCTCTTAAAAGATCGTTATGACTTTTTCATATAAGTTCAAAAAAATTAGAATCTTTGTAATAAGTGGGTAATATTTTTTTTTAAATAGTAGTGTAAAGTAATGATTATATTAGTAGTATGAGAGAGAAAAGACAATTAAAATAAAGATAAAATAAAGAAAAAAAAGGAAATTATCATCTACAACTATTACTAAAACAAAATACGGATGATGTCATCACTTTTTAAAATTGTTTACGTGTCATTCTCTTAATAAAAATTTTCCCTCCAAGACTCAATGATGATGTCATTGTTTGACTTTTCTACTTTTTAATTATGAATATAATATTATTCATTTAATGTATTAAAAAATTATATTTTTTCAATTAATTATAAAATATTTATAATTTATTTACTAAATGAATATAGGATATTTTTTTCAAAAAAAATAAATATAGGATATTTTTAAATCGTTAAAACATAAAATTGTAAAATTTTTATTTTTAATTTATACAAATAAGTCAAAAAATTAATAAAACCGTGTATTATCTAGTACATATACTATTTCAGAAACATGTTTGACATGTGGCAGCATTAGAATGAAAGTTAGAAATGCATAATTTTTTGCCACGTGTCACTTTAAATAACATTTCTTAATTAAATATTGTATTCTTATTTGCTTTATTATTATTATTATTATTATTATTATTATTATTATTATTATTATTATTATTATTATTTATCATTTATTATTATTATTATTATTATTATTATTATTATTATTATTATTATTATTATTACCTCGAATAATCCAACATATTCGTGATTTTCCTACAATAATCTCATTTATTGATTAACCATGAATAATCCCAATTTTGAGGTGTATTTTCCTAGAGCAAATTTATTTTATTTTTAAAAAAAGATCAATTATAAAAAAAAGTCAAAAAAATATTTAAAAAATGCTCAAAAAAATTTATGATTTTTTTTATTATTTGGAATTTTTTATGTAAAATTTTAAAATTTTTCTCTAATTTTAAATTAATTTTAAATTTGCTTTTTTGGTGAATTACCTACTATAGCA
Source organism: Amaranthus cruentus (assembly GCA_019425755.1). Classification (NCBI taxonomy): domain Eukaryota; kingdom Viridiplantae; phylum Streptophyta; class Magnoliopsida; order Caryophyllales; family Amaranthaceae; genus Amaranthus; species Amaranthus cruentus. The sequence continues at coordinate 8,804,063 of CM033466.1, forward strand.
GGTCATCGGGTTACCTAAGTTTACTCTAGGCAAATACCCCATAAAGTTGGGATTATTCATGGTTAAACAATAGATAAGATTATTGTAGAAAAATCACGAATAGGTTGGATTATTCTAGGTAAATTTTTCTTATTATTATTATTATTATTACTATTATTATTTTTTTTTTGGCAAATAAAGGACTTTTTCATTCACCAGAAAAAACAAATACATCAAGGCATAGGAAACTCGGAAAATTCTATTTGCATCAGTGTGGAACCGAGGCCCACCTTCTAAGAAGGGTTTCCCCGGCCCACTCTTCATGTGCATACGGGCAAAAACCGAGGCCAAAAACAAGCGGACCGGAGAAGTCAGCATTAAAGCTATACAAAGCACTATAAGGCAAAATAAATAAATCAACAAAAAAACAAACACAACTACAATTGAAGTTTAGTGCATAAACAGCATCTCCATGGCAGTAGCACCAAGGCAGACACTATTCCAGCAGCTCCAAGGCAGGACTTCAGAAGGCTCTTGCAAGTAAGGCAGCACCACCTGGCAGCATTTGAACTGGGCAGCATCCCACAACATGGCAGCTCACAACACAACAGACAAGCAGCACTCAGGTTGCATTAAACCAGCAGATACTGGACTAACATTGGACCAGAGAGCTACACAGATTCAGCAACACTCAACTCAGTAGCAGCAGCACCTAATACCAGCAGCACACACAACATCACCCCAGCTTTTGCAGCTGACAAACAGAACATTAGAAACAGCAGTAGACCAGAACATCATTATGACAGCAAACAGAACATCAGCAACACATCAGGAACTTGGATACACAAGCTCTAGTGCTGATGAAACACAGAGTAGTAGCAACAGACAATAGGAGGAATGCAGAACAGCACATCACTCAACAACATATGCAGCATTAGCAGTTAGCCAGCATAAGGCAGAAACAGCAGCATTAGCAGTTAGCCAGCATAAGGCAGAAACAGCAGCATCCAACAAGATCATCCAATAAGAGCAGCTCCAGTCAGCAGCAGCAAAACAAGAGGAGCAGCAGCAGCACAATACATCCAGAACAAGTAACCATAAATCTAGAATAAGCAGCAGCATTGCACCACCACATCTAGAACAAGCAGCTACCCAGCAGAATAGGATTAATAATAATATTACTATTATTATTATTATTATTATTATTATTATTATTATTATTATTTACTATAGAGTGTAAATCCTATTTTCTTTTTTACTTATACTTCTATGAGAAAAGGCTTTTATTTCAACAACTTTATGTGCTTAATTAATATTTATTTTAGAGTACATTGCTGCTTTTAACCTTTTAATTATATTATTATTATTATTATTATTATTATTATGTATTATAAAAATATTATTTTTTTTATTATTATTAAAAATATTATTATTATTATAAAAAAATTCTTATCTCTGCGCATATTCAATACTCATTTTCGTCATTCAAACATAACGTATTGTAGTTCTTGAAAATATTTCCAACAACATAATTGCTAAAATATAGAATAATTTCAATTTAAGGATTAATATATATTTTGCCTAAATACTCCAAATCAAAATAAATGAGATCTAAGTTGTTAATATGGGATTCTATATGGAATCGTTTAGAGAGGTAGAATCGAATCGGTCAAATCGAATTAGGATCTTACGATTCTACAATAAACTCATATCAAAGTAGATATTAAATGTATAATGTAAGTTATTGATATGTTACATCTTAATGCAACAATAGCAATACCATAGTTAATACATATGAAGACACTACATTTTATAAGAAGTCTCCGTACTTTAAGCAAATAATTTTTCAATTCTCTGATTGAATTTCGAATTTCGATTTAATTGTGATATTTAAGTTCAGAAATATATTATACCTTAAATTGAAATTAATTTGATAACAGAAAGATATTTATTTCACTAAATTATCAGATGGGGACTATAGAGAATTATAATTGTACTAATTAAGGCATAATTATCTCATTTATTATCATCGAAATCACGATTCTAATCTATAATATTATGATTTTACGATCCAAAAA